>JBCEWC010002984.1:0-31975 GCA_038996855.1 Solanum aculeatissimum | reverse complement strand
TTTTTATTTTCTTGTGTTATTTGTTTGGATTGGAAATATATTAGTTTGTATGTTTCCCTACTTGATTCTATGTATTATTAAAAAATATTGATAAATTTAATATTTATAATAATTAAGGACATATTTGTAAATTTTCAAGTTACGATACAGTACCATACAGTCAAATCAAACAACAAATTATCATTAAACAGTAGGAACCCATACAGTCTATCCAAACATTGGAATGTACAGTACTGTACAATACCATACCATACATTATGAAACCATGACAAACCACCATTCAAACAAGCTGTAATGGAATTCTTTATCGTGCGGTTGTGCCTTTCTATTCGTTGGGTTGTTTATACTTCCTGCTCCATCCTATTTTAGTTGACCTTTCTATTTTAGTCTATCCCATCAATATGACCTCTTTTCCTTAAATGGCATAAGTCCACCACATTCAAATAGAAAGATACATCTTTCTTTTTTTGTTCGTTTAGTTGTATCTACATCTTTATTCTCTTTTTACATTTTACAGCCATTTTGTTAAAAGATGTCTTTGAAGACTCAAGTGTAATATCTCAGTAGACCTTCCTCTAGAGATTTATGCAAGTCGATGCGGTGATGCAAAATAGGATAGGGAAATATGAGTAATTTGCCTTCCTAAGGCTAAGAGTAGTTTCATGTAGATAAATTGATTCCGTACCCCATCATATTTGTCATCACAATTCGTTGTTTGAAAAAAAAAAAAAACTACAAACGCGGTGAAATTTTCTCTCTATATCATGGTAATAGTATTATTATTTCCGGATGTACCTTCTTTAGAGAGCAAACTATTCTTTACTAGTTATATTATAATAGTAACTCTTGGATTCAGAATTGCTAGCTGATATCTGATATGAACTTTTTTTCGGGAGTTTCCAGGGCACTGCAGATGATGTAGTTGATTGCTCCCATGGCAAACAACTTTTTGAGCTATCTAAGCAGAAATATGAGCCTTTGTGGGTTAAAACTGGTAACCATTGTGATTTGGAGCTCTTCCCGGAGTACATAATTCATCTGAAGAAGTTCATATCAGCTATTGAGAAATCAACTAGTTTTAGAAATGGATCTGCACTTTGCATGAACCAAATAGATAAACCTCGAAGCAGTACAGATTGTAGACCCCGGTCAAGCACAGATCAGAGGGAGAAATCTAGACAAAGCACAGAGAAGAGAGAGCCTAGAACAAGCACAGATCAAAGAGAAAAATCCAGAGCTAGCATAGACCGCAAGGAAAAGTCGAGAAAGAGTGTGGATCTCTCAGACAAGGCAAATGATAATATAGAACAACCGGAGAAAGCTAGAAAAAGCATTGATCGGTTAGATTACCACTGTCTAAGAGTTCTTCTGTTTATTTATTTTTCATCTCTTTCACCAGTATGTTAATTAAGAATAGCCTGATCTTGTATAAAATGCAATAACTTGATGACTGATAGATGCTATTGGCGGCAGCTTTGGCAATATGATGAGATCTGCCGTATTGTGCAATATTGATTGCTTCAAGCCCGTGGGAGCAAATGTCTGAATGTCTGATGAAGGTTAGTCTAAAAAGGTAGTCTTGTCCACCTTTGGCTTTTGAGCACTTGGTTGTTTATTTGGTTCTAATGGCGTCATCTTTGATTTTTACCTTCTCTGTACTATGCGAGCTGGGTTTAAAAAGGCTAATCGTGTATGCAATATGTTCCTCAAAAACATTGTGTATGCAATATGTTCCTTATAAAAAAACTAAGGGTTTTTTTCTTTCTTATGATTGATTTGCTTCATCATTTTGGATTCTTTATGTCTTTTTCCTAGTACTACATTGGTTAGCCACTTGGTCAATGTTTGTAGTCCTTGTGCAGGTTTATTCACCTCAAATAACTCAATACTTAAATCTGTTCAGCTAATCTCCAATTAAATTCAATATCCTGGAGAACTGACCTATTTTGGTGTGCACATTCATGAAGAATGGATTCCTTTGCATTTTAGCAATATGTTTCCTTTATCAGACGTTTTTTAAAAAGCAAAAGCTTCAAATGCAAAGAGAGTTTATCTATTATCCTGGCTGTGAGTGGATACCTTTTTTGTCCTTCCCAGTTATACTAATAACGCCTTTCTAAAGGAAGAGTGTAAAAAAGAGCAGCCTGATGCATTAAGTTCCCACTATGTGTGGGGTCCGAGAAGGGCCGGACCTCAAGGGTCTATTGTATACGGCCTTATCCTGCATCTCTGCAAGAGGCCGTTTCCACTGTTCGAACCCGTGACTTCTTGTTCACATGACAACAACTTTATCAGTTATGGATAGTGTAAAAATGCTTAAAATGTTGATTATTACTTGAAGATTCAAGTGCTAGTTGGTTTACTGTATATACTCCTATTTGTAATCTTTGGCTAAAATCTGCTCTCTCTGTCTTGCATCTTTTTGTTCTGGAAATAATTCCATATGTTTGATCCTGAAATAGGTCATATCTGTGTGTCTTGAAGTTTGGTTCCTGCAGCCTTGGTGGCTGATGTATCATTCAGTTGAAACCTCTAAAGAATCACTAAAATCAAGTGCAATTGAGGTTCTTGTAGTTGCTATATGTTTCTTTTCAGCATTGTGCAGTATAATGTTTACTGCTAAAGTTGTTTGTTTATCAGAAAAATTTCCAAAATATTTGTTGAAACAAGTCATTCAGATAACACCTTTATATCTTAAAATCTCAGGAGTAATTTCTAGTGATTAGACAATAAGCCTGCAGAAATGGCAGAAAGGATCTACTTTGTTGTTTAGGGATGGATTTGGCCTTTTACTAGAGGAATGCAGTTTGCACTACTTTGCTGATTGTGTTGCATGGTGATCCCACATCTGCCTGTTTAAGCTCCCTTGTGATGAGCTGACTGATGTGAATAAAAAGTAAACTATTTTTTGTTGATTGTAGAATGTAATGCTTGATTTATCCTTTCATAATTTGTTTTATTGGAGATGGTAATGATTTTCATTTCAACTTCTCCTCATTTTTTCAACTGACCACAAAAACCTAAATGTTTTGTTAGTATATTTTGTGGGACACTTGTGCTTACAGTTATTATTCAATTGGTTTCAGATGGCAGTTCTCCAAGAATGTGCATGCTCCCGAGCTCAACTGAACATTCCAATGCAAACACTGGTTGTAGATACCACGGCAAAACCAAAATGGTCTTAGCATGATAGTTATCATACGTGACCAGGGAAAAGTGGTGGGGTTTCTCTCGTTGGGTTAGGTGATTATATGACCCATTACAAAATGTTCTTTTTAGTTTTATGACCCATTTCACAGGAGATCAGTGTTATAAAGTACAATAGATCTTTGTGGTCATTCTCTTTTATTCAAATTTTGTAACTGGCTATTTATATCATCTTCTCTCCCGTGCCTGTGCCAAATGGAAAATACTATGGTTCAATACCCTGGATATTTTGCCTTACTCCTGGAAGCAAACTGAAATTTTTGTTGTGGATTCATGAGGCATCTAATCCTGACGGAACACCCCCACCTCCCTCACCCAGGTTTGAGATTCTTTTATATTATATCAGCAAAACTTATTGTAAAGACCCGTATCCTGCACTGAGGATAGCTTACGCTGAACTGATAAGATGATTTATTAAGATGTAAAGAGTTTGATTATAGTCAATCTTATTCTGTACCTGCTATTCAAGTACACGTATTATGGTGAATTTTGTAGTAATCATAGTTGTGTCATCTTGCCTCCTTGGATACTCTTATCCTCTTGGTCTCTGTCTGCTTTATTACAGCTCTTAATACTTTGGTCAACTAGTTTACAAAAAATCTGTAGTGTATATTTTATATTGAATATACATATAAAGTACATGCCGAACATATATATTCACAACTTCATTGTCCCCTCTCAGGTTTGACATTTCGGTTCGGACCTCGCTCGAGTGACTTGGTTGGTATGTGTGTGGACTTTGGACAATATTTGGTCCAAGTTGACAAAGATTATCCTAGAGTTACTTTTTGTCAATAAATAAATTTCTTATGATATGGAGTACCATGAACCAACCAATATAACAGAATTGCTCAAGATTTACGAGGGTAATAAATAAGATATCATGAGTAACTTATTACAGTAAAACAGGTCTAGATTGATTTTTTCTTGTACTTTTTGGGTTAAGCTATGGAAATATACTACCCTAATAGTGACTAACTTCTCTCGCAAATTGATCATTCGATTCAGTTTTATGTTGGCTTTGGTAAAAGACGTCCTCAACTAATTTAACTGTTTTGCCAATTTTTTGAAAAAGTGTTTCTTCATATGTAAAAAAGTAGTTGT
Source organism: Solanum aculeatissimum (assembly GCA_038996855.1). NCBI lineage: Eukaryota > Viridiplantae > Streptophyta > Magnoliopsida > Solanales > Solanaceae > Solanum > Solanum aculeatissimum. The sequence goes on along the minus strand of JBCEWC010002984.1, from coordinate 27,664 downwards.
TAGCTGATTAAGTGGAAGATAAATTAATTTTAAAATAAATTATTCCTCATGCTATTTTGTCACTTGAGAGGTGGATAAATTAGTCCCAAGATTATAATTTTATGATTATAATCTCGAAATAATGTTGTCCGCAAATTGAAAATTGTATCTGGCATTTCATCACGTATTTAATTAAAAAAATTTAAAATGAATTTTACCACATTAAAAAAAACTTACCTCCAAAACGCATTAAAAACCCAAATTATGGCAAAAAATTTGTATTTCCTCCGTCCATCTTTACTTGATCCCTATACTATTTTAAGATGTTCAATAATACTTGTTCAATTTATGAAATCAAGATATAATTTTACACTTAGATCCTAATTTACTCTTGTCATTAATTATAGTTATTTTCCTATTACATTTTGCAATACATTACATTAATTGTATTTAAAATATGATTTGATAAAATTATCTCTATCATTTATTACTTTTTAATTCATATGTCAAGTCAATAGGTATCACGTAAAAATAAATAATGAGAGTACAAAAATTCTAGGATACTTACACGTGTCCCTTGATCAGGGCTAGCTCGTAAAAAAGCAGATGAAGTTGGAAAAGTGTAAAAATATCAGAGGCATAGACTCTATTTGCCACAACGGACCCAAGGTTTAAGGAGGGTTTATAAAGTCGGTTTGCTGTTTGCCACCAACCTTGTTCAAAACGATTCTGTCTCATGAATATCTGCACTTTTCTTGATCCATTATTTTGCTTCTCTTCTATATCTGTGTTTCTTCATTACAAACACTATTTGCTTCCCAAAAAATCTTGAACAATTTGATGTCCAGCACTAAACCCCCCATTTCTCTAACTGTCAAATTCAACCAATTCACTCATTCAGAAACAAACCCATATCAGAATTCCCTTATTATGTGGAGAAACATAGTCAAACAGTTCTCTTCAAGAACCCCACAAAAGCTTCTTCTTAGCTCAAAGAACCGTACTTATAGCTTTCTTGGTTTTGCCCAAGATTCCCTTTTTAAGGATAAGACAAAATTAAGATCCTTTATCCCAGTTTCTTGTTCAAATAATGGATTTCTTGAAATGGGATTCCAGAATCTGGGCGAATTTTATCCTGGGAATGAGATTTTGAACAGACCCTCATTGTGTGCTATGAAAAGTCAAGTGAGTAATAATGATTATTGTCGAAAGAGCTATGCTAGTGTAGCTGAGGCTGTAGCAGTATCTTCCACTGATGCGGAGGAAGATGCGTCTGAAGTTCAAGAATTGTTAACGGAATTGAAGAAAGAAGAGAAAAAAAAGTTTGCATTTAGGCGGAGGAAGCAAAGGATGTTGAGTAGGGGTATTGACCACAGGAAATATCCATCGCTTAAGTGGAGGCAAGTCAAGGTAGAGACACAGGCATGGGAACAAGCTGCAAAGGAGTACAGGGAGCTTTTGTTTGATATGTGTGAGCAGAAATTAGCACCCAATTTGCCATATGTGAAGTCATTGTTTTTGGGATGGTTTGAGCCTTTGCGCGATAAGATAGCTCAAGAGCAGGAATTATGTAGTCAAGGGAAGAGTAAAGCAGCTTATGCAAAATATTTTCACCAATTACCTGCAGATATGATGGCGGTTATCACTATGCATAAGTTGATGGGATTGTTGATGACAGGGGGTGAACATGGTAGTGCAAGAGTGGTACAAGCTGCGCTTACTATTGGTGATGCAATTGAGCAGGAGGTTGGTTATCCTGAAATTTTTGTGTGTGATCTAGAGAACACTATTTTTTGCATCAAACTTTCTGCATTATGAACTTGCTCTTAAGTTTTTGCTTCTGTGTTGTTCAACTCCTCTTATTTAGTGTTGTCATGGAGCAGTAGAATGTCTGAGAGAATAGCACTTTCACTTTTGTGAAGTCTGTACAGATAAATGGTGAAAAAGCTGTGCGTCAGCATATTAAGACGGTGTAAAAACTTTGGACTTCAGTGGAACAAATGTAAAACACTTAAAACTATCAATAGTGGACACTGGATACCGATCAGTAGAACTGACAAAGCTAGAGGTGCAGAAGTGAAGGAAGCATTACTGCCCTGGGACTTCTTGATTGACACTTTAAGCATTTGTTTACTTCTAATTAGTTGTCCATGAAAACAGCTAAGTTGCGGTTGGCAACACATGCTTGCATAATGGAATCATTGGATGTTTAACCTGAATTCCATGCACTTTGTGTTTTCAATTATGATATAGGGAAGAAACAGAAAGTCAATGCTACCTTCTTGAATATTACGGTCTAGAAATTGCCTTGTTGATACTTGACACTGTCAATAAGTTTTAGGTAAAAATAGAATTTAAAACTTCACCTGATTTCATTTGTCTAGATGTAATCCAGCCGGTTCAGGTGTATGAGAGCATATTTATTGAAACAAATATGATTACCTCGGTAAGATATTGCTGTCTTGCTGATGTTTGTGATTGCTGATTGTTCTATATTCCATCTTTACCGTGGAACTGTAGACTATTTACTTTTGCCAGTTTTATGGGAGAAAGCTGATGGAAGTTTAGGGGTCTAAATTGGAAGGAGACGTAAAGGAAATGGATCTATGAAGAACAAGGTGGTGAAAGGAGGAGCAATGCGTTATTGATTAACGCATAGTTCACAGCTTTTGCACTAGATTCTGAAGTTGGAATATTAGAAAATGAACTGCAAGTCTTGAAAACAAAGATTGGTCATAGACTCATAATAAGTGTGCAACAGCCAGCATGACATAATTTAGCCTTGCAATTTGCACAAGATGTTCAATTATTGCAGTGATGTAAGGTAGTTTAACTAACTATGTCTTAATGGGTTTAACTGTACCAGTCTGTGGTTTCTCTATCTGACAAGAAAATTAAAAGACGTCTGTGTGTTAGATCTAATTTAACTGTACTGTCAATATCTTATATGTTGCACAAGATAGTTTCCAAGCATATTGGAACTGAGTGTATTTGGTGTTATGTTGGCTACCCGTGACAAACCTTATTTTGGTTTACCCTGTGTCAAGTTTCAAAAAATGGTAGGGAGAAATGTTTGAAAAGCACAGAGACTGCCATTTGATAGTACCTGGAGCTCATCATGCACTTCCTCATGCATCAGGTTAGAATACACAATTTTTTAGAGAAAACAAAGAAGCATAAAGCCAAGAAAGCTACCAAAATGGAAGATGGAGAACATGCCACTCTAGAACAAGAGAAACTACACAAGAAAGTCACTAGTCTAATGAAAAAACAGAAGTTACATGCAGTGAACCAGATAGTGAGAAGTCAAGACGAGTCAATGCCTTGGGGCCAAGCTGCTAAAGCAAAGGTTGGGCTTATCCTCATTGATGTTGAAACTTCAAAAATTTTCTATATATGATTTGTTCAACTTTGACCGTACCTATTCTTCCACCAGGTTGGAAGCCGTTTAATTGAGTTACTTCTACAGACAGCTTATATACAGTCTCCTGTTGATCAGTTAGCAGTTGATCCACCTGACATTCGACCTGCCTTTATACACAGTGTTAGAATTGTAGCCAAAGAAATAAAGTACTTGTTCATTCCCATTACATTGATTTAAAAAAAAATAATTTAATTGTGACTCCCAAATGATGATATTTTTTTAAAAAAAAACAATTGATAATAATTGTGGGATTATTCCCTAACAGGAGTGCGAGCAGAAGATATGGTATTATCCAATGTGATGAACTCGTTTTCAAAGGACTTGAAAGAACTGTAAGTAATTTTTTGCCTCTTTGGGAGCTGGTGTTATTTAAAAACTTCTTTTGTTGATCAGCTAGTTTTGTTTTATTGAGCTACAAGATATGAGAACTATCCTCAGTGGTTTGTTTACTTTTGTCCTGCAAGCAGGCCAGACACATGGTGATACCTTACATGCCAATGTTGGTGCCTCCTGTGAAGTGGACAGGGTATAGTAATTTGTCTGTTCATCTCTTTGTTTTGCCATGCCCTTTCCTGTTTCTTTCACTTACGCATATACTGCTCGCGCGCGTGCGCACACACACACACACACACATAATGTACATATACTGTATATATTTATGTGTATATATCAAATCATGTTTTTTCCTTAAAGAAAATGTGTACATATCTTGTTTTTCTGTCTTCAGTTATGACAAGGGTGGGCACCTCTTTCTGCCTTCGTTTGTGATGCGGACACATGGAGCAAGACAACAACGTGAAGCAGTAAAGAGAGCCTCCCGGGACCAGTTGCGACCAGTTTTTGAGGTTCATTTGCCAATGACTTATTCAATCTTAAATCTTGAGATCACATGTTTCCTTTGTTTGCTCACTTCATGAAACTTGAAACGTGTGTTCTTTTTAATTGTATCTAGGCTCTTGATACTCTGGGAAATACCAAATGGAGGATAAACAAAAGGGTACTTTCTGTTGTTGATAGAATATGGGCTGGTGGTGGTCGTCTGGCTCATTTGGTGGACCGCAATGATGTTAGTTGTTCTATACTTTTACTATTTTATTGAAAAAGCTACTGTCTTTTTCATTGTTAAGTAAATGAATTTCATTAGCTGTGTAAAATGGTTTATGTGGAACTGGTGATCACTGTAATGTTTCTGTTGTTTGAAGGCCCCTTTGCCAGAGGAACCACATACGGAAGATGAGGCAATACTCACGAAGTGGAGGTGGAAAGTAAAATCTGTCAAGAAAGAGAATAGAGAAAGGCACTCACAACGATGTGACATCGAGCTGAAACTTGCTGTAGGTTCCAGTTGCTTCTGTCTCTTATGTTTTAATAACTTCCAATAACATCTGGAAACCTATATAGAAAATCTTATTCGGGCACAGTTGCAATCGCGGTTCATATACTTCTGTATCTGTTAGATTTTCGTCCTGAGGTTTGCTTCTGCATGATTGAACAGGTAGCGCATAGAATGAAAGATGAACAACGCTTCTTCTATCCGCACAATGTTGATTTCCGAGGTCGTGCATACCCCATGCATCCACATTTAAACCATCTCGGTTCTGATATCTGTCGGGGTGTCCTGGAGTTTGCAGCAGGTCGTCCTCTTGGAGAGTCAGGCTTGCGCTGGTTGAAGATACACCTTGCAAATTTATTTGCTGGTGGTGTGGATAAATTATCTCTTGATGGTAGAATAGCTTTTACTGAAAGTCACTTAGATGATATATTTGATTCTGCTGACAAACCGCTCGAAGGAAGGCGCTGGTGGTTGAATGCAGAGGATCCCTTTCAGTGCCTGGCTGTATGCATTAATCTTAGTGAAGCTCTCAGAAGCTCATCCCCAGAGACAGTTATTTCTCATATTCCTGTGCACCAGGCAAGTTTTACTATCATTGGGTCCTGCACATTTAATTTGTCTGTTGATGTTTTGGAGAGAGAAAGAAACCTTAGATGCCTTGAGGAAAAATTCGGCGCTATACACAAGAACAAGCCAAATTGTATAATGTGTTTTTCGTTCTGGTGTAAGGAAGTAAGTATCCTAAAATAATGCAGAATCTATGCTAGAACTTCTAGGAAGGGATGGACGGCTCATGATGTTCATATCGATCTATTATGCGGGATGCTTTTGAAGCTCTATCTTTGCTTCAGATAACCCCTTTTAAATATTACTTCCATAATGCTATGTTGGTAATTTATAACCAACAACCACATACCCAGTGTTATTCCACAAGTGGGAATTGGGGAGGTTAGGCTGTATGTGAACCTTACCCTTACCTTTGTGTGGTAGAGAGGGTGTTTTGGATAGACCCAATCTATTACCATTTCTCAAAAAAAAAAAAAAACACATTGTCTGTTGATGTTTGACCGACATTGAATGTATTGTTGCACCTTGATTTATAAGCCATTGCTACGTGTTATGAAAAGCAAGTCAGTACGATTAGAAGGCTGCGCATAGTCTTATGTGGAAATCAGTGATATATTTGGATTTTATTAATTTAGTTTTGACATGATTTGCAATGGTTTAAGAAAGGCTTTATATATACCTTCCTCGCCAATTGGTGGGGCATGTATTTCAAACAAGTCCTTGGGGTTTGATTTCCATAACGAACTGCATATTTTGAACAAGCTGTCCAATTTTGTTACTTGCTCCAGACTAATGAAAAAGTTCAAACAAAAGGAATTCTCTTTTTGGTCTTATCTCAGAGTCGTTAAATATAGGTTGGTGGAAGTTGTCAATTCATTTCATGTAGATTGGAGGAGTTGGACTAGAACTCGGTTGCACCTGACACCTATTCATGTCTTTAACTAACTATTGTTCGAGAAATGTTACTTGACATAATATTCAACTAGTGAGACCATTTGCTGCCCAAGCACATCATCTTTTTGATGGAATTTCTCTGTGTTATTTTGGGTATGTGTGTAAAATTTATTTCATTGAACTTCTGTATTTTTCTGTTGTAATTTTCAGGATGGTTCCTGCAACGGTTTACAACATTATGCTGCCCTTGGAAGAGATAAGGTAATAAAAAGCATGACGTTAAACATGAGAGTTTGATTACAAGGAATCTGATGTGCATTCCCCCTTTCCACCCAATTAACATGTTTTTACTTGCTTGAATTAATATTAAAGCCTAGCCCACCACCATTTTCTTCTTCCATCTTCTCGCTACTTCCCCCTTTGGGGTTCAGAATCCTATGTGGTTCAGTAACATGGACGACTAACATTTGTTACAATTTGTAAAATCAAATGCACGTTTAGAGTGTCTCCATCAGTTAACACCATTTCCTTTCTTTCTTATATTATCTATCAAGCATAAAAAGTTCATTTTCCTTCTCTTTGTGAGATCCCACTACGTATGTTGTTGTTGTTATTTGTTTGTGAGATAAGCAAAATGTATTATATATTACTTCTATTTTTGTTATCTATAATAGTCTCCGGAATCTACTTAATCAACTTTTCTGTTGACATTCATCTGTTCAGTTGGGAGCTGCTGCAGTCAATTTGGTTGCTGGAGAAAAACCTGCTGATGTTTACTCTGGCATAGCCGCTAGGTGAGTCTTTTTGAATCCTTTTTCCTGTTAATGGACTAAAAGGCCTTGAGGTGTTGCTATTCTTTCTCTTGACCTGTACTTGCATATAAAGCAAACAATTTTCAAACGGTTAAGCAACTATAGTACCCACACTTGGTCATTAGCATTTGACAAACCACTGGCCAGCTTCAGACTAGAACATTAGGAATGGATGCAAAGCTTTCGGTAGTTTCTACTATTCATACTTGAAGAATGAATTGTATTGGAATAGAAAGAACATCGTGTCGATGGTTATTTATGCTTTACTTTATTGCTTGCTATGCTCTTTTAAGGAGGATAAAAGAGTGCAGCACGTGAAAGGTCACACTTTAAATTAAACAATGAACCGTAGGCCGCAGACACTCCACATGACATGATTTGGCTTCAAAATATGCTGCTGCACTGCATCTAATTGTGTTAAAACAAAAAGTTTCTGGAATAATGAATATCATTAAATTAGTTATGGAGTTCTCGATCTATCATCCGTGAGCTCCGAAAATGTCACGAAAATTTCCTGAGATTGTATGAAGATCTTAAAGAAGATGAAAAAAGCTTGTTCATAATCTGCAAGGGACATTTGATTGATATCAAAGTTTTGGAGGAGGCAATAATACATATTTTGATGTTGCTATTTTTCAGAGTCCTTGATATTATGACAAGAGATGCACAAAGAGATCCTGCAGAATTTCCAGATGCTGTTCGTGCAAGGATTTTGGTTAATCAGGTATCAGGCTGATCACCTTGTTAAGGCCACAGCTGTTTCATTACCAACATCATACTCCCTTTTTCTGAAGTTGTTGGTAGTTTGAGATAAATGGTTTGATAGATAAGAGTGTTGGTGTGCCACCAGAAAGAGAATCGTTTCTTTTGATATTTATGAGCTTTATGTGTTGCAATTGCTTGATGATAAGGCAGCTAAGTCACTTGGGATCGGTTTGTGGCTTATCATACAGGTTGACCGGAAGTTGGTGAAGCAGACAGTGATGACATCAGTCTATGGGGTCACTTACATTGGGGCTCGTGATCAAATAAAGAGGAGGTTAAAGGAGCGTGGTGCAATTGCTGATGATTCTGAGCTGTTTGGTGCTGCTTGCTATGCCGCAAAAGTAAGGGCAAGATGGAGTACTATCTGTTAATTTTTTGAGTGAAAAGTCGAAAACACATCTAATTTATCTCTCCTTTTTTACAAAAAATAAATCATACTTAAACTATTGAGAGTGTGAGTTTTATACCTAAACTATCATTCATTAATTTGAGAAGCACACTTTCTCTTTTATTACACTCTCTTGATGGTGTGTGTACTACTCTCTCTTGACACATGGACAAAAAATCCTATCTTAATAAAAATTAAGTAAACATGAGTATTAGTTCAAAGTTAAATATTAAAGTATCACTATCCCTCCAAAAATTTGACATTTTAAAAAATAAAATTTAAACCCATCTCCCAAAAGAACTTTACATTTTTTTGTTTTGAGTTAAAATATTTTCTACTTGCATACCGAATATAACAGAACTTGAAAAATTCAAAAAAAAGAAAGAAAAAGACAAGAGAGTTTAAATGGTAAGCACGTGATATGAAATTAATTATTTGAATTTGAAGTTATCTTTCGCTAAATGTTTGCTAAGGTGGAATTTTTTGTCGATGTGAAATACAATGTGGCAAGGCTTTCCTTTTCTTAAATAAAAGAGAGTCTAGTATACACACCAACATATATTAGCTGAGGTGTGTTACTCAAACTGATGATAGGTTAGATATCAAACTCACACTTCCAATAGTCTAAATCAAAGAACAGAACTACTAAGCTTCTGGTGGAAGCTGTATCTGGTTTCTGCTTGCTTGGAAGTGACTGTCAATTTGTGTGTTCACACTCATAATTAGCCCACTTGTCACATGCTTTGTTTACTTTCTCTAAATGTGATTGATGTATTGTATCACATTAAGTTCTATAAGAAGACATCACTAATGTGGTGATGCTTATATAGTGCTAACGAACTTGGGCAATAAATAAACTCCCATTACATCATGTATTGAAGTTCTTATCTTGGTCAATAATCAGCACCTGTTGAAGCGTTGATTCGCCCATGCCATCATATGTAGTAAAGTTCTTATCTTGGTCAATGAACAGCATGTTTGACTCATTTATTAGGTCACATTAACTGCATTAGGGGAGATGTTTGAAGCTGCACGCAGCATCATGACTTGGCTTGGAGAATGTGCTAAGGTATGCCTAATTATTACTTTATCACCATTGAAAAGTGGTGCAAGTTCAATCTCTCTATATTTAGGTCAAATGAGCAGTTAAATGTTAGTACATTATGGTGTCAACTACCGGACTGGTGAACTCTTGCACAAGCTCTTAGTGTGTAATAACTTTTCAGTGGTCATATTTTAGTTTATCTTAGTCAAAATTGTTTTTGTCAATTCGCTCGACCCAGTTTTTTCTACTTCCGTCTCTAATGATGTTAAAGCTAGCAATATGGACATGTATGTCTGTGATTGTATGTTCCTGTTGTTATCGACACATGATGGTGAAGATTTTAATAGGCTGAAGGGTTTTTTCCCCTGGTAGAATGAATCGTTGAGATAGTTGAGGAAAGGTTCAGTATACAAGTGGTATACAAAAGTGGTAGAACCTACGTTTTCCATAAAATGCACCTTATCATCAGTACAAACTGGGATCTTGTGGGTACTCCATAGTCCAAAGACTAAATAAAAAACAAGAGATCTGTCTTGATTTGTTCAATTGTGTCCTCTAATTTCGCTTAAAGCTCCTCTATTTCTTTCCATCCATAGAACTCCATCAGTGTCAAAGGAGGTATCTCCTAGGTTTGCTGCCTCCTCCTCCTTATTGTTATTATTAAATATTAATTAATAATTTATGTATTAATTAATATGTTAGACAAATTAATATTAGAGATGGGGACTTTCTAGGACCTCCAAAAAATCCTTATCCACCTATTTCTATAGTAACCTATATTCATAGTCTCATCTGGTCTAGAAGCTCAACTGGACAATACATCCATCCCTTCGCTCGCATCACCTATGGGATCCCAAAGATTCAATACTTTCCACCATAATTAGCTCACCACTTGACAATACATCAGTAGGTGATTTATCCTCCCATGACTATATGTACATGTAGCAACAATTATGCAATTCGTTTTTTCACCTGTGAATGCACCCTTAGTTGTCACGCACGTGAAACAGCATACCTTGGTCGGAGCTATAAGAATCCAAATAGTGAGGTGCAGAAATTTTGCATTTTCTCTTTGCTAGAATAGAAGCCCATAGTAGAAAGATCTCACTGAGAAAGCTCCACTTCCCTACGCACTCCACATCCAAGCATTCTTTTTTCTGTCGGTGTAATATTATGTTAGTACAGTCGCTCCAGCATTCTCTGAAACTCTTGTATCTCCCAGTTTTGCAAATTTGTTCTTCCTGCCACCCAATCCCACACAATTTCTTTGGTATAAATATTAGTTGGTGTGTGATAGCTTTATTTGAATCTGCTCTTCATAAAAATAAAGCCACCTACTTGAATTTTGTAGATGAGACCAGTCCATCAGCTTTTTTGGGTAGGATAGCCCTTTATAATGTATTTTGAGTAATTACTTTGAGCCTTCAGAAGCTTTGCACACCTAAGCTTTGCCATAATGCAGCAGCTATTACACTAGAAGGGATGCCTGCATAATTTTGTTGAACTTGAGGGTACAAGAAATTCTTTCTTATCTGTTGTTTCTTGTGTTTCCTACTTTTTGTGTTTGTGAGTGGAGGACTGGTGGTGGGAGAGGAAGGGAGGGGCACCAGGTCAATCCTGGTCGATTCTTGTCCTGAGTTTTGTCTGATTCTGCCATGAGGCATTCTAAGGTCGGTAAAAAAATTTCCATCTGAAGACAGTTTTTTTTTTAAAAAAAAAGATCTTCCATCTGAAGCAGGCTTATCAGATTATACAAGAACTATGCTTATTCAATGATTAAAAAAATTGAGTTTGGATATTTTGTACAAATAGTTTGGTCAGGTGATGTAAGTGCATTAGAATATGTTCTGCTCAAGTTTATATTCATTGACCTCTAAGTTCAACAGATAATTGCTTCTGAAAATGAACCTGTCAGATGGACAACTCCTCTTGGACTTCCAGTTGTTCAGCCTTACCGCAAACTTGGAAGACATTTTGTGAGTGTTACTATGTTGGTCATTTTTGGTCTTCACGCTATTATAATAAACTACTCGAGTCATTAAATCTCTATTTGGCAAATCTTGTCGCAGATAAAGACTTCTCTCCAAATTTTGACTTTGCAACGGGAAACAGAAAAGGTAGTTATCTTGTCTTTGCTCTCATGCTTTATGTTATCTAATGTTCTGTTCTTCTATATCAACAAGGTGGGAACTAATAGGATACAAAAGAATGCTCATTGTTCACTTTCGTTTACATCTTCTTCTGGAAATGTTTGCTCTTTGAGATTCAACTTGGTAAACTTCCAGAAGAAAATTGCTTATGTTTCTATGCCCTTTGCAGATAATGGTCAAGAGGCAAAGGACAGCTTTTCCGCCAAATTTCATTCACTCCCTTGATGGTTCACATATGATGATGACTGCAATTGCATGCAGAAGGGCAGGCTTAAATTTTGCAGGTTCCTAAGTTCTCTCTTTTGCCCCACTTTGAGTTCTGTGAAAAGAAAACAATTGAACATTTTCTGCTACAGGTGTTCATGACTCATACTGGACGCATGCATGCGATGTCGATAAGTTGAACAGGATATTGAGAGAAAAGTTTGTAGAGCTTTATGAAACGCCCATTCTTGAGAATGTAAGTATCAGCACTATAGGAAAAGTAGAAAATATCATATTATCAATTTCAGTGTTTCTTATTACTTAAGAATCCACTCTCCACCTTCAAGAATGTAAGAAGGCATTAAAACATTTTAAAAAATTATTATTGTCCGTCTTCCTTTGACCATTGGAAGAAAATAATCTGTATAGAAAATGATTGTAGCTCTTCCTTGTTATCATACAGAGCTGATGAAGTTGAACGAAAATGACTAATTTATTCATTCAAACAATAATCCAAATATTTCTTTGCTTCTTTCTTTTTCCTTTCGAAGTAGTTGCAAGAATGAGAACCTGTTCCTTTGATCAACGGACTGAAACCATTCACTAAAATTAGTTTAACAGGTTTGATGTGTCAAAATCTGGAAAATGTTACTTCATTGTCCACTCATATTTGTTTCTTTCCATCGTTCTCAGTTGTTGGAGAGCTTCCAAGCTTCCTATCCTACACTGTCATTTCCCCCCTTGCCGGAACGTGGGGACTTTGATTTGAGAGAGGTCACAGAATCTCCCTATTTCTTCAATTGATTAGGTTCATGTGTAGCCTCACATCCCTTGAAGTACTAAACTAGGCAGTGCTGCCTTGTGTTTCAAATGCCATAATGGGAGAGGATGAAAGGTTTGTGCTTGCTACATTAGGATCCAGTGAGATGCAGATTCTTCTGCATATATAAACATGACTCGCATCTACATCCTGGATGCCATGGTTCTTTTCTTGATCAATTAGCCTGCTCTCTCTAGTGCAGCTGGGACAGAAATTTCCAGTCGAAGCCTGTATGCGATGAGAATTCAGATTCCCCAACTTGTTTCTAACAGATTGTGGAGGATATGTGATGGTGCCATTTGATTTAAACATGGTCCAAGAAAGCGTGTCAAGAGATATAGATGATCATTCTGGGGTATATTTATACTGCAGAGGCCTTGATGCGCAAGGATACAAATGATCTCCAGGTTTTGCAGGCTGTTCTCCTTTATACAACAACATATCCAGTGAGCTGTTCTCCTTTATACAAAGGATACAATTCTTTGTATTTTCAAATTGTAAATAGTAATTGAGGCATGTGTTTTGAGATTAAAAGATGTATAGTAGTTGAGAAATATTGTCACAAGAGGTTCTGTTGGTGAATCTTCTGTGTTAACAAAATCTGTTTATATCTTCTGTATATATGCTAACATTCTCTCTTTTATCTAAGAATTGTCTTGTTCAATCTTGCAATGTGATTCAGTGTCAGTGAGGCTTCATAAACAATCAAGAACAACTCCCTTTCTTTAGAATAAACTCTGTGAACAAATGTTGAGGTGCTTCAAAGCAGTAAACTATATTGGGGTGGGGGTTTGGATATGTAATTTTACTTGGGAAAATTTGAAGTTTTAATTTTTGGAAATTCAAAATCTGGAGGTCAGTTTTGGAAGCTTGATTTTTTTTAAAGATAGCATGAAGAGACTTGCATATAATTGCAAGCAAATGGTGGTTTATGGCTATGTTTTTTTATCTTTTTTCTTTTTGACGTTAATCACTGGGAATTTAAAATCCATTATAAATTCAATTACTTAACCATGGTTAGAAATAAGGGTGTATAGTCACTCTACATTGACGCATTTAAATTTTTTTTTTAGGTATATTATCAAGATTTGAACCTGAAAACAGTAGGTTAAAAACGGAGAAATTTCGATCATTTCACCACATATGGGTGTAATCTACAAATGATTGCTTGTTAATAATATCATGCAGGCATTGTACTTGCACAACTTATAAAACTGGGACTCTCTTTGTTGTTCTATGAATACAACCAATTACTCCCATCCCTGACCCACCCTCAAAACCCCTATCAAAAAAGAAAATTGCATAATTTGGAATGCATTATTGAAACTAGGAATGAATTTTAAAATGCATCACGGACTGAGCTAGTGGTAGAGGAAAGTGGAGACTACTAAGAAAGGCCCCATTAAACAGTGGAGGATGTAGCAGGTTTTTGAGCTACAATGTGCAACCATAGTCAACATTTTCGACACGAAATATAAATATATTAAATGTTAAGCCGATAATTTCAAAAGTATATATTATGTATTCCGTGTTAAGAACTTTTAAGATCGAATCTATAAAGTTCAATTCTTGGATGGACTTCTGCGATATTAAACTCCAAGTATGAAGACAAAAGAAAAGAAAAGTAACATAAAGTGGGAAGACTGGTGGCCACTCAAAATAATCACTAGATATAGCTAGTGTTTGGTTATAGATTTTGAATATTTATCTTCAAATATTTATACGTTCTGAATAAGAAAACTTAGAAAATTTTCAAGTAAAATACATATTCATACAAAGAAAATCATAATATCAAAAACTCAAATTTTTAAATCAACTTGAGAATCTATGAAGTATTTGAGTCGCGCACTTTATTAGTTAGTTGGACATTGAAGATGTATTGTTGAAGTCCATTTATATTTTGGGAGTTGGTGTACATGTATTGTTGCAGTTGGTGGTGAGGAAATTAAAGCAAATTGAAAGCTAGAAATTGTGTACCTCTAAAAAGGGCATGTGAAAGCACATGGTAAAGGGTATGCTATCACTTTCATTGTTTTCATTTGCACATGCTAGTGTGAGATAATAGATAACTTCCTCACCCCAATTTGTTTCCTCTTAAATTATTTAGTACTTGTCTGCACTCTATTTATGATAATAGCTGCTACTTTTCTCTACATACATATATTTTGGGGCACAAATGCACCCATACTCCATTTTTACATAGTTATGTATTCATTTTTTCAGATTTGACACATTATTGAAGTTCTCGTAACTGAAGTTCAGATACATATGACTAAAATTCAATCAATTTTATTCAATACATAAGAAGCAAATTTTTTTAAAATAATAAATTTTTTGAAAATCAGAAAAATAAAGTTAAGTTTATCTTCTCCCCATCCATCCAATTCCACCCCTTGATCATCCCACCCCGAACCCTCATTCCCCACCTCATCCAACCCCCACCGCTTGACCATCGCACTCCTACCACCCTTGAACCCTCACTTCCCATCCCTATAGTATTTTGCTAGATTATAATAAATATTTTTCAAATTATATTTTTTTTACTTAACATTAAAAAAAATTGATTTCAAAAAGACATTTTCCTTAACACACCTAAATTGGTGTTTTTAGTTCTTCTCCTTTTCATTATGCATCACTATTTGGAGCAACTTTTTAGCTTTTAACTCTTTCTCTTATTTATCCTAAATAAATGAAGAACAAAGCCATGTGCCTTGTAAGGTTGAAAAAGACAATAACGAATTAATGACTCTCCCACAGCTTCTTCCTAAGAATTGAATGATCTAGTTGAGAAATACTTTTTCCGTTCCTTTTTAATTGTTATATTTTTTTTATTTTTAAAGTCAAATTATATAAATATATATAAATGACACTAAAAAGGATAAGAGAAATATCTTTGGCAAACTATATTAGACACTCTTTCAATTTAATTTGTTTGTCATACTTCTAACAATTGGAAATTAATTAAACAATTGCCATTTATGGCATGACCTGTTGGGGCCACTTCATGCAAAAGCTCAACCTTTTTAAGAGGAGAGAAAAAATATTTAAAAAGGGACATGTGAGCTCTTGCATCTTTTAATTGATGATAATGAGGACTATTTTGGTCCCAATATTAATATTATTATTTTTTTAAAAAAAGTAATTTTACTTTTAATTTTTTTTTTTATTCTTAATAAAATGAGTTACATTCACATTTGAATCATAAATTTTAAAAGTCTTACTTTCTTTTTTAAACTTTTTTTTACGAAATCAAAGATGAAACATAAATTGACAGAGACTGAGAGAAGGTATTTATCCCTACACAATAGTTTTGGAGATGGATGAATGGGTGAATCAGGTTTTTTTAACATGTTTGTGAGTTTTTATTTTGTTCTTAAAATTTTATCAAATACTGTAAGGTAAAATAAAATAAAATATCTTTTTGAACTCGACTATGAGAAGAAAAAATTGAATTAAATGAACGAATTAAGGTCAAATGTCTTTTGAACTATGCGAAATTGAACAAAATTCTCTACCGTCAATAATTTTTGGACCAAACTATTAACTAGGGGCATTTTTGTTCAATTTGGCATAGTACTGTGTGACAACAGCAAGTGCTAGGCTAAATAGCTTAACCACTTGAGAAGATCCCTCTCTATAAATAGAAGTCCATTCTTTCAAAGCTCTACACAATTCACTTCCTCTCTTAGCTCTTTCAAAATATTCTATTTACTTCAAGGAAATACCAACAATGGCTGTGAAAATGAGCATTGTCTTGTTTGTTCTTTTGGTGGTTTTTCTGACCCAAAATCAGGTGAGCCAAAATATTTTGTGCATACCTATTGTTTTCGATTCGAATTATATACATGCATTATCGTTGAAATTATGTTAAACAAGGTGTGTGGTCAGGTTTCAAGGGCCAAAATAATGCTTGATGAGCAGCAGCAACAGAGAAATAACCAACTGGTAAGATCCATCTTGTTTTACTACATTGTGATTTATGTACTTTATCAGCTAATTTAAGTAATTTCCATGGCTAAACTATACTTTAAATGTGATGTTTTGCAGTATGGTGTTAGTCAGGGGAGTCTCCATCCTCAAGGTATAGACACTCACTTCCACATGACATAGGCTCAGTTACTAATTTTAAATTTAACTTCATCATATCACTAAGTATTTAACTATAGGTAAATCACTATACATGTATAATAAAGGAACTTTAGTAATGTAGAAAATCAAAACAATTAATCTACAAGAGCTTAAATTACAAGCAGTGGCACATTCAGAACAGACACAAAATAACATTATTAACGTACTATATGAATTGAACTGGTAGCTCCGCCCCTGACCAAGCGTGTTATGTTATTTTACAGATTGTCAACCAAAATGCACGTATAGGTGCTCAAAGACATCATATAAGAAGCCGTGTATGTTTTTCTGCCAGAAATGCTGTGCAAAGTGTCTCTGTGTTCCTGCTGGGACCTATGGGAATAAGCAAAGTTGCCCTTGCTACAATAACTGGAAGACCAAAAGAGGTGGCCCAAAGTGCCCATGATCAGTTCTATTCTGCGACTGCAGACACCCAACTTCTGTCAAATCTAGTATTAATTAATCAACACTTGGTTCAATCAAGTGGCATATGAGCTAGTAAATGTTAGGCCCCAATTATAAAGAAGAAGAAGATTGTGCTAGCTACAAGTACTAAAGCATGGTTATAGTTATGCAGTTTTTTATGTTACTTATTATGATTATATTTTAAGTGATATTTATTGTGTATCTTCTTATGTATAAGAATTAACATGTATTTAAGTCATTTAATCCAAGGCCAATTAGGTGTTTGAATGGTGTTTAATATTAAAGACATTTTTTCTCTCTCAAGTCATTTAACCTTATTCCTAATGGCTAATACTGTATCTTCTATTCAAGAAGCTCAACGGAAAAACCATGAGCTGGGTTTCGATTGCTCATCTGGGCTTCAAAACGAAAGCGATTTCGTAGCTGGTTTTCACAAAATATAATCTTGGATATGCTTGTGAAATATGCCCGATTCGATTTATACAAGAATGTGGTATATGAACTTTTAAGGTTTCTGGGATACCCATAATTTGTGACGTTTTTTCAGCTTGATTTAGGGGTTATTGGAAATGTCACTTAAGGCTTTTGGTAGAATAAAAGACTAGTATTTTGAATCTGATTTATTTACCTACAATATGATTCTCTTCACACTATGGTTCGAAAAGATGCGATTTTGTTTACTTTAGGCTGTGTATAATCTGACGCTGAAGTTGAAGTGGTAATAGGCATTCATTCAATTGTTAAAAGTTGGTGTATTAAGAAAAGAACAATTTCACGTTTTCAATTATCATATACCAAATAAAATATTATCAAAATCATCTTTTTGCTCAAATTCGTAACTGTTTCAGTATTCAAATGTTAGTTCATTTCTTAAGAAAAGTATGGTAATTTATACATATGACGAAATACATTGAACCTAATCAGAAGTCTCGAATTCGACTACAGAAATTCCAGGCAAGGAGTTGTTCTCCTCTGATGGGCCTTATGTACCAGAAATCTTGGTCAATAGACTTGAATCATGCCACACAAAAACGTTTATACGCCGGGAGCAGTCATAGATTACTAGCACGTCTCCTGATAATCTCTATCCTTTCGGGTCAGTATCTCTATATACAGTTCCAAATCAGGAAGGTGCAGGTTCTTGGTACTCGAGAGAAGGTAAAAGAGCTGGAAAAGATAGTAATCCAGCTCATGTACGTTACCATTTTCTACTTCTTTTTCTTCTCTTCAAACAACAACCTTTCGTGGAATTATACCGCCTATAATATCAAGATTGGTGTTTCAGCCAAGCATACAACATCACGTATGTGGACCCCTCTGCAGTTCTCCCTCAGATGTCCCAGGATTTTTCCAAGATGATATCTCGAACCAAGCTGTAAATACTATTTAATTACATGATCCACCAGCCGGTTGTAAGTTGAGATACCCCATCCCACAGTTGTGTGTCGATCCTTCAAATGTCATCCATTCAATAACCAAGACGATCATTCAGTGAGGTGCGTCCATCGCCTGATTGCCCTGGTAAAAGTTTCACAAAGACCAGAAAAATTGTCAAAACTTGGAACATCCATTAGCAAGCAACTACGCTAGGCATGACATAAAAAGCAGTTTACCTTCAGGAGGAACCCAAGAATCGTAGTCCTCACTCTTCAGAAATGATGGTCTATCTGGACCAAGAACCTTCTTCTGCTTTTTCTTTTCCTTCCTGGTTTGACTTTCATGTGATACATTATGCCCGTTATATTCCACTTCATTATCGGTACTATGGTATCTTTGAGAATGTTTCAACAGCAACGCCACTGCATCTTCGGCTTGCATATCAGCTCCAGCGGATTGTTGAGTATCTTTGAGTTCAGTGGCATCAGACTTCTCAACTTGCTTGCGCTTCCTAATTATTAGTCCAGGAGCTGCACTTTCAATTCCAGAGTCAGCAGCCAACTGTGTATCATCTGTTTTTACCAAAACTTTATTCCTGTCTTTGTAGTCAACAAATTGATCATTTTCTTGAAGTTCTGTCTGTTGTTCAATAACTGTCTCTTGTTTTTTCTTTTCCTCTACAGCACCAAGCCATTGGGGCTTACTAGCAATATACACAACATTTTTAGTATCAGCTGAATCAGCCACAATCTCCTCCTTTGTTTCTTGACTGGATGTAGTGCTCACATCAATAGTATCCTGTTTCTCCATTAAGACCTTAGATTCTGCTGTGTCTTTTTTGTTCTTCTCGGGTGGAGGCTGCTGATGAGCAGCAGTGGCGACAGTTTTGGTCATATTGGTCTTTGGTTCTTGTACCACTTTCAACTCCCTCTTTTTAGCAGCCTCACCAGTGGGATCAGCAATCTTAAGCAAGTAAAGTACCCTGTCTAACTCCGTTTGGAGAGTAGAGAGTTCCTTGTGAAGCTTTTCCTCCTCCTCAAGAACTGGCATCAGAACGAAATAAGTAAACGCCTCAACAAGACGCACATGCTAAATTCTGTCAAACATCTATCTGAATGAAGGAGTCAGAATACATTTCATAGGATACCAATTCTTCCACTGTCAGAAATGATCCCTTGCTTAATTGAATGCTCATACACATAAATATGCAAGTGCTACTGGTGTGTAAGGATTCAGTTACACTGTTCAGCAGACATGCATGTTGTTAACTGAAGAAAACTACCCATTGCATTTCTCTTAGATGATTAATGCTCAATCATACTTATAAACTGACAACCTTATCTGTATGTATGTTGAAAAATGAAAAACTTAACAATATAATAGGACCAATCATTAGATATGCTCCCATTATGAACAAAAGAGACAGTAAACGACTGGTGCATGATAAGATGCCACAAGATACTCCACAAGCTTCATCAGATTAATGTTCAAGACAATTTTGGAGTTTATTTGCTAAAAGAATCACGCACCTAGCTGAGATGAAAGCCCAGCCATGTAAGCATCTAGTTCATCTCCAGCTTCAACTGCACTTCCCTGACCTGTACCATCCTTTGCATCAACAAATGATCTTCTCTTGTCTTCCATTTCCCTGACAATGGCATCCTTCTTATCAAGAAGAGAATCAGCTGTCTCAATTGATTGATTTTCGCCAATTTTTCTCTTTGAAGGCTTCTGTGTGCGATCATAGAACTCATCCTCCTCACTGTGCAGTAAGAAATTCAAGTTCACCTTGTCAATGCACTAGCTCAACTCACTAATGACAATCCAGCCTTATTTAGATTGTTTCAAGTAACACATACTGCATAAAGCATCTATCACACAATGAAATTTGTTGAAATTATTGAAGACCTGCAAGTTAGGTACTAACCACATGTTATCATGGGCTAGCTCCATTCACTAAATCAAAATCACGATAACCCCAAGTGTGGTACTAAAAATCTAATCTTATTAAGGTCATTTCAAGAATCATGTACTGTGTAAAGCATCAACCAAATAATGCAGTTTGTTGAAATAATTGAAGATCTGCAAATTATGTACTAACCTTGAAAACTCTTCTTCTTCAGTCTCCTTTTTCTTTCCACGGGATGTCCTTCCCGTGCGTGCACCAAGACTTTCACGTATACTCTCATTTAAAGTCTCTTCCAAGTTTTCAAGCTCTTCCAATATCTGATAAATTTTTCAGGACATGAATTAAAGGAAATAGCCAGGCTACCCTTAGAAATTGCTAAAATGTTCTCTGTACTGGAGTATTATTAGACCTTATAATAAAGGAGTTAAATGAACATGTGATATTCAATGACAAATAGAACAAAAGAGTATCTTCATTGAGTATTAAGGACACAAACAGAAAATGCGGAAGGAGCTATCAACCTGTGATATCCTCTGTTCATTACGAGCAATTTGAGTTTGCTGTCCCTGTGTTAATCCACCTTGAGAAATATCCTTAGCCCGAATAGCATCTATCTCTTTTTTCATATGAGCAATCTAAAATCAAAAGGAGCACAATAAGAAACGCATATATTTGCAAAGGGTAACCTTTCCTCAAGAGATCTAGCAGGTTAACAGTAACATAGAGAAATAAGAGAACTGCTACCTTTTCAAGTCTTTTCACAACTTTTTCACGTGTTTTTTCCTGCTTTTCTGTAAGTTGTCCCTTGTAAGTTTGCCAAGTTATTTCGTCAACTTCATCCTAGAATCAAAATCAATTGGAATAGCACTCTATCAGAATTCCATCACACACTACAAGAATTTAAAATATTGAATGAATAATAGCAGGAAAGAATGACTGCAGTGTGCAAGGGATCAACACTTAGACAAAAAGTATAACTCATCTATAGCAGGTGAAAGCAACAAAAGCAGACAGCTACTTGCACAACCCCCGACTCTTTAATTCCCTGGACAGTATCACTTA
The DNA here is from genome assembly GCA_038996855.1 of Solanum aculeatissimum. Lineage (NCBI taxonomy): Eukaryota > Viridiplantae > Streptophyta > Magnoliopsida > Solanales > Solanaceae > Solanum > Solanum aculeatissimum. Next base: position 6,381 of record JBCEWC010002984.1, on the reverse strand, counting down.
TTATGGAGTAGACTCTGTATATTACATTGTCAAAGGTGTTCCTGAATATCTTATACATAACAATTTCTTTCAACAAAAAAGAATGGCAAGTTGGGAATTGGGCTCTGCACCTCTGCAGAGATCTAAAGCTGTCCAACAATCTACAGAAAGGAAACATTCGGAAAAAATAGAGAAAAATTAACACTAAAAGCCTTGCTGGTAAGAAATTTGTCGATATGTGTAGGTGAACATATCTAGAGTAACTCTGTCACTGTTATCTGAAAAACAATGTATCATTTGCCAAATATTCCAAAGAAAATGAGACACATAAACTGACCTCATCCTCCTCGATAGCATCATCACGCATTCCCCATGAGATCCCATCTGCTCGAGATGCCTCCAGTTTTGCACGGAGAAGTGATGCTTCCATGTCATGCATCTCTTCCCGGATCTTTGCTTGTCTTACCCTCTTCAGGTCAGCTTCCTACAACATAAAACAAATTAATGCTTTTGAAACTAGTAAATTCTAATAAAAGTGTTCTGTTTGTTTAATTTTTCCCTTCAATTTGTTAAATACGTGTCATTTGTTCTGTTAATCAATTCCAAAAGGTTTTTGACAAATAATGCTATATTGCATTGGCAAGACAAGCACGAGTAACTGCATAAAATGTTTAAAGAAGATAAAAAGAACTCTATTTTTAACTTTTAAATAAGAATAATATCAGATCAAGGGCATTAAATAGTTTGTATCCACAGAACATCTGGTCTGACATAGATAATGAAAAATAGGAGTTAATATCATTCCAATTTCATTACAAAAGTAATTAGTATTTTTGGAAATGCAATAGCACAACTGTCATACCGGCAGCATCAAGTCAGTTGGTCCTTGAAATATGTATAACCGTGTCGAGCTGTAGAAAGTGAAGAACATCAGAAAAATGTCAAAACATTATAACATCACTAGTGAGAAAACTTGTTTATTCCAATCAGGATGACAGAGCAGAGAAAAGACCTTTTTTTTTTAAAAGAAACTGGTAAGTAAAGCACAGAAAAGACCTTTGAAAGTAACCATGCCTATGTAGAAAAAATGAGTAACCAGTAGAAGGAGAAGAGTAGAAAATTCTACTGAATACTGGTTTCACAAATAAAAGAAGAAAAGAACTACATTCTAAAGGAAGATTGCATATGGATTTGACGAGGACTTTTTCCTGGATTCGACAAGGATGCACAACAAAGATAGGTAGAGAATGTTTAGGCAACAACGTCATTTGGTGACACTGGCATCATCCATCTAGAAATAAGTTTATTGGAAATCAATCTACCGGCTGGGAGGCCTAACTGTGTCATCCCTCTACTTCAACCTAGTGGTTGATGTTTTCTGGCACCCAAGGCAAAATATACTTCTTTTTTTGTCAACCAAATGTATTTTCATTCGTAAACATGGTCAATTGACCATATGCTAGGGGTATACCAAAAGGTAAGGAACCTAAAAAACTACAATTCTTCACAAACTAGACCCAATCATCTATACAACAAGAATCTTCCTATTCACACAAAAAGAAAATAAGGGAGCAGAGAGTACTCCTCAACTAAGAGACACTCAATTCTGCCCGTTCAAAAGCTCTCCTATTTCTCTCTCCAAAGTCCAAAGGAATCACGTTCCAAGCCCTTTGTCTTCTCCTCCTCTCGCTTCCAACTGAACATCAAATCTTTTGTAGTTCTTGGCATAGTCCACAAGGAGTGTCAAACCACTTAAACATATTCCACCATAACCTCATGGTAGACCGCGATGTAGAAGAAGATGATCTATGTTCTTTTCTGCCTCCTTACACATGTAACACCCACTGTTTTTTTTGTTTCTGCCTCTCTGTTTTACATACTTATTAAACTCTTAACTTCTTTGTTTTATTTTTATATACTTATTAATACTATAGCCTTATCCATTTTCAGAAAAAAAAAATTAAACCAAATATAGAGTTTTATTAAAAGACCAAAGCAACACTCACTTGGGCCTATTGCCCAAGTCTCATAACAAAATAAAAGAATTTTTCAGAAATTTCAGTGACATCAGATGCTAGCAAAAAAAAGATAATTGAGTCCATTCAAGTTCTAGAGTATAATCTACTATCCACTTTTAGATTTTGCTTGAAATATTTTATTACTATTGATATTTTGGTTATTTATTTATGCAATTAAATAATTTAATTTTTTGATATTAATTAGAGCTTCGCTTCAAAACGGCGAGTTCTTCCCCCTCCAAAACACAAGTACCGTGTAACTTTGTCCACCAAGGCTAAGACAAATGGGAAAAAATCACCTAGTATTTTTACTAGCACACATATATAATATTCTCTTAGAAGAAGCGGTAAAATGGTGAATAGGTGTTCGGCATTATGCCAATATATCGGAGGGCAAACTAATGCAAGGCTTTTCCATCAAGGATCTATGCTAAAACATTTTTTCATAATGAAGGATCTACGCTAAAAACACAGAATTTACCAGACATGGCATGTCAAAGATCTTATAGACAAAGGGGTTCACACCCTTATCAAAAAATATATATATATATTACAGCAGATTCCCCCTTCAAGACCCATCATAGATAAATTAGGCAGAAGCTTAGGCAACTATCAGCTGGAGACACCACATAAGGGAAACGTAGTGTTCCGATCCTGAAGATGTTTTTTTGATATGGTAAACAATTTTATAAGTGATGGAGGAAATTGCAGCCTTGAAGATGTATATGTTACGTAAAAAAACTCATAACCCACTAGCTTGTACCGCCTATATAGACATTTTGCTACCATTGTGATCTTTTCTTAGCTACATGAGATATTGTAGGTCTTTTGAAACAAAACCCCTCCATGCAATTTTTTGTCTACCTTGTACACTCCTGATCCAAAGGTCTGTGTACCCCTTCATCAGGAAAAAAAGGGTCTACCTTGTACCCTCTTCAAGAAAAAAAAAAAGTCTACCTTCTACCCCTTTAGCACCATCAATTATTATCTAGTCGCACCTGTTCACCAAATCTACAGACATGGTCAAACCATCTTAGATGAACTTCATTTTATCCTCAGTGTATGCACTTTGCATCTCCTTTTGAGCCTTTTTAATCTTGTGCAATTTTGGATGATTGCACCTCCAACATAACGTTTGTACTTCTAGGACACTCTTCTTATGAAAATGTTGGGTCCTAAAGGCCCAAGATTCATCATTTTATTACATTGTTGGTCTTAAAAACTTTTCATATAACTTTCCTTCTCATTCTGACTGATGAAATTTTTTTTTTTTTAAAAACATGAAAGGGCTCTCGGTGGAACTACGGGATCATAATATCAGAATGAGGCAACCACCAATTATGAATTTAGTCTATCCTAGGATCTCAAATATACATGATTTTCACTACAATCCTATCAGATAGATAACATAAAAACATAGAGTGCCCTCTTTCTTCTCTGGAGAGTCAAAAAGCTGGAGTTAATAACTTACTGTCCAAATCGAAGGATATCACCAACATGGAGCTCCACAAAAACTCTCTTCTTCACCTAGTTTGCGAACAGGCAAGCCGTTAGTATATATGTTCTTTACTGATTTGAAAAATGAAATCGCGCCATAACAAATGACAAGGGTGGAAATAAGAATCTTGACAGTATCATATAAGTGGTGAAAGAAAAATAATGGGGTAGCTATCAATGATGGGCAAGTTGTTGACACAAATTCTCCCCAGTGTAGTCTAAGGCGGGCTTTAAGCATGCTTAAGCCCTGAAGTGAGGCTCTTCAGTGCGCTTCAGTGTCATCATCACGGTTTTAAGGCATGCTTTTCCTTGGCAATGAGCCTCTTCTAAAGAAATGATACTAAAAAATTGATATTTCACTTCATCATAATTTTTTTCCAATTTCTTTGGTCATATATTTGCATTCATGTTTAAAATTATTAGTCTTGGACTGAACATATATATTTGTATTTGTTTTGGCCTTTGCGCCTTTTTCATTAAAGCCCACGCTTTATTTGCGCTTTGGGCTTAAAGCCTCAATGGACCTTAGAGCTTTTGCACTTTTCGCCTTTGATAACACTGATTCTCCCTGCTTTCATTTAATTTATCACAGTTGATAGGGACATGTGATGAACATAAGAGGAGTTGGAAAAGCTCCCTAAGAGACTAAAAACAATAACGGCAGAGGATAGAGCAGACAACCATATAAAGGCATAAAGCATAAGCTGAAGGCATGGAATTGATTATTTGAACCTCCTCACTCGTTAAATCTTCTGAGTTAACTGGAGCAACGGATAGGTATAAAATGATATGTTAAGTACCTCATTTTTATTAATAAATGTCCCGTGTGTACTACCAAGGTCATAAACATAAGCATCACCGTTTCCATTGAACTGCAAAACTGCAAAGAGATGGTGGTCACATTAATCAATGCCAACCAAAAATCCTTTTTAAAAAACTAAACAAATACTCGCAAATGAATTCTATTCCTTACACCAAGAATATCCATATAGCACAACACCACAATGATATAAGGAAACAAAAGGCTAGTAGAGCAAAGTCAGTCCCATATATACCATTAGTAGAAGTAAAAATGCATTACCAGCATGAAAACGAGAGATGGTCGGGTGTTCAAGGACAAAGTCGCAAAGATCAACACGCCCAAACATGTACGCCCCCTTCTTGTGCCTGGATAACAGTAAAACATAATAAGATTCCGTTAAAAAAAATAAAAGCCTAGAAACTGATACAAAAAATGAAGCCTTGCAGAATTTCAGAGACAATGCAAATGGACCGTCCTCTCCATACGAGAGGCACGATCAGTAAAGAGCTACAGAAATCCGTACAGAACATCATAACTGGCAAAATTTAAATTATACAAGTTCATTTGTAGGTTACTAGCAAAATAAGATAGCACTTGATTAGAAACCTCACTAACCCTTACAAGTAGTTTCTAGCATGAGATAAAGTCCATGTGACAGTCAATTTAATACTAGAAACTAAACGCTAGGCAATTGCACCAAAAAATATAAATACTACTCAAAAATCCCTTAATATGTTAATCAAGGACAATAATTATTTTGTTTAGTCAATATATTCCTAGAACTTCTAACAGGAGGACACCATAAATTTCTGACTATTCAATTCATTTGTCTGGGTACCAAAACTGGAACTTAAAGACCGGCATAACAGAAGAATAAGCCTATGAGTAACCAAACATCAATTGCATTGAAGTTTGCAGAAACATACACGTCAAATTTATCAATGATGGATCCATCTTTAAGCACTTCAAGGTAAAACTGATGACACGGGCGCCCACTCCAAGTTGGAACCGTATACGGAACAGAAGCAGCCAATCCTTGGTCTTGCTTCTTGTCCTCGTTGGTGTCTTTACTTTGGGACACGGGGCTCGAGCTGGAGTCATCTGGAGCGTTGGCACTTTCATCAGGTTCTGCAGCGCTTTGAGAAATAACCGGTTCTGATTGGGACTTATCTTGATCGAATTGTTGCAATGAATCCGAGTCCGACTTGCTCAGAAATTTTGGAGGTGGGGGTTTCATTGAGCTAGAGCTGGAGTCATCTTGAGCATTGGCATTTTCGTCAGGTTCTGCAACGCTTTGAGAAATAGCCGGTTTTGATTGGAACTTCTCTTGATCGAATTGTTGCGATGAATCCGAGTCCGACTTGCTAAGAAATTTTGGAGGTGGGGGTTTCATCGAGCTCGAGCTGGAGTCATAATCCGAGTCCGACTTGCTTAGAAATTTCGGAGCTGGGGGTTTCATTGAGCTCACACTGGAGTCCCAATCCGAGTCCGACTTGCTTAGAAATTTTGGAGGTGGGGGTTTCATTGAAGTCCGAGTAGAGTTTGAGGTCGAAACTTCGTCTGCGTTTGAGGGAGGAAGTTCCTGAGTTGAAACCGCGGTGTTAGGGTTCCGGGGCGGCGGCGGATTCATGTCAGTTGTCATTCTGATACGGGAGAGTGAACTGAGGGGCAACGAGGAAGGTGGAGAATCGAAGATGGTAGGAAATAGCAAGGGTATTTGAGCTTGGAGAAGTTAGACCCAAATCTTGAAGCCCTCGGATCCGGATCTGAAGCGGTCCCGAAAGGAAAGATTATGCGACTGATGAGTCGTTTCTGCTGGGACTGTGCAAAATTCGGGTCAAATCATTAATTTGAATCGATTTTTTGATTTATTGGACTATTGGGTTGGATTATTAGTTTATTGAATCGGTTAACGGTTTATTCAAAAATAATAATGGATTATTGGTTATCGGTTCGAGTTTAAGAATTTTAGTATTGGGGACCCGATAGCAAATCGATAACTATAGTGCTGAAAATTAAAATTATAATTAATGCTCCTACTATTTCCCAAAATTTGACTTCTCGTTTCCCACATTATTATTTTAA
>JBCEWC010002983.1:0-31976 GCA_038996855.1 Solanum aculeatissimum | reverse complement strand
GGCTGCCTACGTATCTCGAAAAAGAGAAATCAGGTCCTGCGTAGTTCGACCCTTTTACAAGAAGATAATTTTGATTCAATGGTACTTCATTTACATGGGAAATGAAAAATACAGAAAAAGGATAATACGAGGACATAAAGTGACAACAAGAAAAGCTTTCCCGAGATAAAAAGAGTAGGAGTTTTAGAAGTTGGTTAAGAGATTTGAACTTTGTTGGGAAACTTGAGACTCGAAGAGTATTTGGTCGAACATTTTGATAGTGGCTGATATTTGTGCCTAAAGGCTCTAAATTTTGAAAAAGAATGGGCTAGATTTTCTCCAAATAAAACAACATAAACAATTATATCAAGTAGTACAGAAACAGTTATTGCGCGTCCTAAGAAATATGTGACCCTTTTGAGCCAAGGGTTGGCCTATCGATTTGAAGGATGTATTACGCAATTTGAAACGTTCCATTGCCCCAAAAGAATATACTATACAAGTTTGATAAATAAACTGAATGGGGTACATAATATGGGGAAAGGGAGTACAAAAATAATGAGTCCCACGCAGGGGATAGTCCTAAACTAGACCTTCGTGGAATATTTCATCTTCTTGAACATCTCGTCAACTCTGAACGCCTTTGAATGTAGTGTCCCATAGACACCTTTCTTTTGACTAAACTAAGCTATTAAAATAAATTCCCAACCCGAGGACAATGGTTCGCCAAATGACATAAACATCCTTCAAATATAAACACATAATATGATCGTCCAGTTGGGACGGAGGCCACTTTGGACTCAGGGTGGGCTTACTAATGGGCCCAATACCCCTTGGGTATTGGGTCAACCTAGGTCAAATGCTTAGAAACAAGGATTTAGTTCCGCTCTATCCTAGGTTGACTAAGAATTGGCTTACTAGACAAAAGGTTCTCGAACGGACAACTCAAGTGAGAAGGCTACGCGGTCACATGAAAATATATTCGGACACACCGCGCATATGCCAACTCTCCTAAATTTGGAATTTTGAAAGAATTTTGTGGATGCGCAAAGCACACCTCACGTGTACGTGTGATAGTGTCAATTTTCCAGAATCGGAGGAAATATGTACGGAATGACAATTTGATATTTCAAAAAATTAAACAAATAAAGGCGCAAATAGACAAGTAATGGAAATTAAAATTGCTAATTATTAGAAATCGAATAGTTAGTCAAACAACCTAATCTAAAGGTTAGAACCTTATTAAATATCCCCAGCAGAGTCGCCATTTCTGTTTCACGGCGAAAACGCCGGCTTTCAAAAAATCGATTTGAACTTTGAAAAAAATCAATTTTAGGAAAAACTAATAGAGAGTCGCCACTTAATTTTTAAGAAAAAATCAAGAAAACCGTTAAAATGATTTTAAAAAGATTTAAACAGAAAAAATCTTTTAAAATCCCAAAGAATGAGTTCGGGTTCATATTTCCATTTCAAGAAGGTTTTACGCACTTGAAATGGACGCTAACGCGCGGTTATCCGACGATTAGGAAAATATTTGACTAACTTTAAAATATTTAAAACTTGTTCTAATGAAAAATCCGTTTAAAGAAAAACTGATTTAAAGAGTACAAATTTCGAGGAATGCTAGATTTAACAAATAATTTAAAATTAATAACAATAAACAGAGTCTTTAAAATTCTAAGTTATTTGAAAATTTTAAAGAAAATATTTTTTAGCGAAATAATTTAAGTAAAACATTTATTTCATTATTTATTTATTTACTATTTATTAAGAAATGACAAGTAATCAAAGATTTGTTAAAGTTTTTGAAAGACTTGAAAATTTAAACCCAACTATTTTTTAAAAGAAAATCAATAAATGAAAATTTTGAACTAAAGAATAATTCTTGAAAATGAATAATAAGATAAACAGTTTAAAAGCTAACATAAATGGTTTGTCGTTTGGGAATTTGATTAAGTTAAAAAAACAAATAAATGTTAGTGCTCAAATAGATACAAATAAATAAATAATACAACATAAAGAGATAGAGTTAAGAGTTCGGGCTTTTAGTCCCAAAATAAAAGGTTGTTCCAGCAAATTGGGCTTTTAGCCCATTTTCCTGTGGTATACACTTTGTGTATGTCTGTGGTATACCTATGTATACTTTCATGTTTCTGCCTTCGAGATAGACTATAACCGGCTCCCAATGACTCAACATAACCAGCTAACTCGGAATGAATATTAGGCCTCCGGGGAACCAGAAATGCAAGAAAGGAGTCCAATGGACTCAGGGAATTCACATGCAACAAAACAAGTGAAATACGTAAATAATAATTCCCAAACATTCAAAATGAAAGTGTGTTAATACAGAGGTGTGTTGTATGCTACTATGTAGCAATAAGGACAAAAGAATAAGAAATCAATGCTCACATTTAGGAATGACAATAGTGCCCAAAAAAAAAACGACATGGAAACTTTGAAGACAATATTAAAATTATAACAAAAAAGTCTATTTAGAACTTCAATTATACAAGAGAATTATTCTCTATGGAAGACAAGTAACTGGGAACTAATTGTTGTAAAGAATTAGTATAACAAGACATCATAATTTTTTTTTATTAAAACTAAATCCAAATATTCAGAAAATTGAGGCGGCGAGATGACTAAGCATGATTTAGGAAAAATCACCGTAATAGAATTAATGCATCTTCCTATTTTAAGGAATATAATAATATGCAATCCAACTCCTTACTTTAACAGTGAACTGAGCACAACAAGATCAAGAGAGGAAGAAGTTTAAACCATCATCTAAAGTCGAGATAAATAAAGAATGAAAGGGGGAATGGATTCTCTATAAATAATTTCAAAACTGGAAAACAGAAGGGGAGACAAGAAACTGGAACAATTTGAGAAGTATGAAACAGGAACATTTCCCATATGAAAATACTTCAAATAAACATAGAGATAATCAATATACATGGACCATCAAGAACATTGATGACAAGGCATTTAAACAGTCTTGAATTCAAAACAACACATCCAAATAACAAAACCCCAAAAGATCAAAACTGCTGAAAATTTTGAAAAGAAAAGCAAAACAGAGAAGAAAGATGTTCAGCTAGGAGTATTGATAAGTCCATAACAAACAACCTTTATGAATTCGTATAACTACTTGCAACATAAAGTTCAAAATTTGAGAGATGTCAGGAAAAACAATGAACTAAAATGACCCGACAACATACTAGACGAGTTGAGCTCACAATGTTGACCGACTATATTTTGAGGACTTACAAACAATATTAAAACAGATAACCATGAACCAGAATTAGACCTTTAGGAGGCCGGACAGAAATCATGTAGCAGAACCATAGAACGAAACAAAAGATCATAGATTAGACGCACCGTAACTGGAAACAGAATATTCAAATGAAACATCAGATTCTAGACTTTCGCTAATCAGAATATGACTTTACGACTTTGAAATCCATTTTTAATAATCGATATAGAAATTCATAGCGCCAAAACATCACAAGACAGCAAATCAGTTACAGCAAACCAACACGAACACGGGGGCTGGACACAAATAAGAAAAATGACATCAAAACGGGGTCTTTATAACTGAACTATCACCTACGACTTCATAAATCATTATCAATTCACAGCGATCCAAACATGACACAAACAATCCTATCACAGCTAATCCAGACAGAGGCAATCATCCCCAATGAAAAGAAGAAGACGAGGTCGAAATGGTTACCTTTTCGGGTGCAGCGAGCCAGGACAACGAGCCGACGATGTTCACCATAGAAGGAGACTTATCTCGGAAGACTTTTAATTCGAGAATCAGGGAGCTATGGTTTTTGAATGTATTCAACTATCGAAATGTCTGTGATTTCAAATATGAACTTGGGTTGTGTGAGAGTGAGAGTTGCTAGAATTCGTTAATGAAATCCGGCCCCTCTGATATCTGACCCCCCAAATCCCTGTTTTTTTGAGGTCCCGGTCTCGGGAATCTACGGAAATAAAATGAAATTTCTTGAAATTGTTTCTGAAGATAATGGAAACTCCCCATCTCCCTCCTCCATTAATGGAGAACTCTAGCTTTTATAGCCAAAATTAGGGCAAAAAGGGGGGGAAAAACATAGGGCAAAGAAGGGATTTCAGGTCAAAATTGAATTCGAAATTCTAATTTGAATGTTGGGGAGGGACGTTGGACAGCGAGGAGAGGGGCCTGGTTGTTGGGGTTTGACGGACTGTCGGGGTTGATAATGAAGAAGGAGAAAGGCGCGATTGTTGCCGCGATTTGGGGTCGCGGTGGTCCCTGGCTGTCGGGTGCTTGAGCGTTGGGCGAGAGTGTGCGAGGGAGATTGACGAGGGAGCGTGAGGGGTGAGGTGCGGGAGAGATTCTGCGTGTGGGACGCATGAGAGATTGAGGTGAGGGAGATTAGACGCGTGAGAGAGAGTTGAAGGAGAAAGAGTAATATGTGAGTGTGTGTGTAATGTGTGGGTATGTGTTTGTTGTGTATGTATGTTGTAATATTGAAGGAGAAGGGATGGGCTGGGTTGGTTAGGCAGATTGGGCCGAGGGTGAGGGTCTTGGACTGGTGTGAGGAATATTTTGGGCTGGGATATATTGGGCTGGAAGGAGTTAAGGGAATGGGCCGAAGGAGTGGGCTGCCGGGGAGGAGTATTGGGCTGGAGGGAATTGGGAATGGGGCCGGGTTTCGGTCCCAAAAATGGGCTAAGGGGGTTGGAATATTAATATTAAGAAAATAGTCACTCGAATTACAAATGTGACCATTTAAAATGTAGTCAATTTTGTAGAAATTGATTAAATTTACCACGAGACGAAATCAATAAAAAATTAATTAAAGAGCTTCTTGAAATCAACAAAAAAAAACTAAATTAAATATCAAATAAATTTATCTTGAAAAATAATTTGTAGATGAAATAAAAAATAAATACGTAATATACATAAATATTTTAAAATCTAAGGAACTTTTGAAATTTATTTTAGATAATTATTTTGAATTATTAAAAATTCAAAGAAGCTTGATAGTTAATTTATGTCGTGGAAGGTCAAAATTGGGTGTCAACACCAAGGGTACCCTCTCGGGGCATGTCAAACTTGGTATCAAAGCACAAAGTTTGAATGTCTTAGGGAGTCTATAAAGCCATTTCTAGTATAGTTTTGTTTATGGGTGTGTTGTACACCACACTTTATAAGCAGGAGGCTATGGGACATTAGGAATGGTTCCACTTTTTTTGTATTCTGACATCGTGCGATAACGTTTAACTCTATTAAAGTACCTATCTAATTTCTGTGTTATGCAGATCATGCCTCTTAAGTGTACCACCATCCAAAAGAATGCCTCAGTTTCCAACATTGAGAATCCCCCTATAGAAGTGTCTACCCAGATAGGAATGAGAGGACAGGGTCGACCTGGTAGAGCTACTGAAGAGATCTAATAGTCATGCACCATCCTTAGCAAGTGCACCAGATTCGAGTAATAGGTATGATGAGAAGTCCCAAAGCCATTAGTACTTCAGGGCACAAGGCCCTCAGTCTCAGACCTGTGTGACCATTGGTTCGAGAAGGGAGCCACCTGTTGGAAAATAAGGTAGATTGCATTTGGGAAAGTGTATAGAGGGAGGGAATAGTTTCTATAAGTATGGTCATATGGGTCACTATCAGAAGGAATGCCCGATATTGGGCAATAAGGCCCAGTCTTCTACTAAAACACCACCAACCAAAGGTAATCAAAGAGATGTCGCACCAAAGATAAGAGGTCGAACAAACTGTCTGTATGCAATGGGAAACCAACAGGACCAAGAGGTTGCATCAGATGCCATGGGGGGTATTCTTCGAGCCTTTAATTTTGACTGTTATGCATTGCTTGATCAAGGTGCAACTCTGTTTTTTGTGATGCCATAATGACTAGTAGATTTGAGATTTTCCCTGAGTTTCTTCTTAAGCCCTTTTCTGTTTCCACTTCTATTGGTTAGTCTATTCTAGTCAAAAGGGTCTATAGAGATTGTGTAGTATCCATCCATGATAGAGATACCGTTGCTGATTTGATAGAGTTAGAGATGCTCAACTTTAATGTGATTCTTAGCATAGATTAACTTCATGTCTACTATTCCATCATTGATTGTAGGACTCGAACGGTTAAATTCCAATCCTCGAATGAACTGGTCCTAGAGTGGAAGGGTAATTTTGTTGCGCCAAAAGGTAAGTTTATTTCTTACCTTTGAGCTAAAATGCTAATCTCTAAGGGATGTATCTATCACCTCATGTGAGTTAAGACTAATTATGTTGAGACTCTTACTCTTGAGTCAATTCTGATTGTAAATAATTTTCTTGAGGATCTAGTGGAGTCCCTCCTGATAGGGAGATTGACTTTGGGATTGATGTTCTCCTTGATACTCAACCTATCACTATTTTACCATATAGAATGACCCCTGATAAGTTGAAAGAACTGAAAGAACAGTTGAAAGATCTCTTAGATAAGGGATTTATACAATTGAGTGTCTCTTCATGGGGCATTCCCGTCCTATTCGTGCAAAAGAAATATGGTTCCATTAGAATGTGCATTGACTACCGCCAGTTAAATAAGGTGACAGTTAAAAATAAGTATCCCCTTCCAAGGATAGATGACTTGTTTGGTCAACTTCAAGTTGCCACTATTTTCTCAAAAATAGACATGAGATCAGGCTATAAGCAATTAAAAGTGAGATAATATGACATCCAAAAGATGATTTTTTGAACTCGATATGGTCTTTTTGAGTTTTGGTTAATATCCTTTGGGTTGATAAATACACCTGCAACCTTCATGGACCTGATTAATAAGGTGTTCAAACATTATCTTGATATGTTCATATTTTGTTTATCAATAATATTTTGGTGTAATCCATAGATGAGGAGGAGCACACTAATCACCTCAGAATATCTTTACAAACGCTCAGCGATAATGTGTTGTATGCAAAATTCTCCAAGTGTGAGTTTTAGCTCAAGTTTGTGTCTTTTCTAAGCCATATTATCTCAGGCGATGGGATTCGAGTGGACAGATCAAAAGATTGAGGTGATTAAGAACTGACCCAGACCGACCTTTTCGATTGACATAAGAAGTATCCTGGGGTTGACAGTCTATTACCGCAGGTTTGTAGAAGGATTTTCTTCCCTATCCTTGCCTTTAACTAAGCTAACTTACAAGAAAGCTAAGTTTTAGTGGTTCGACGAGTGTGAGAAGTGTTATCAAAAGTTAAAAACTAGATTGACAATTATGCCAGTTTTGACTCTACCTGAGAGGACTGATGATTTTGTGATCTACTATGATGCCTCTAGAGTGGGATTAGGATGTGTTCTGATGTAGAGAAGTAAGGTCATAACTCATTCTTCCAAACAACTTATGAACTATGAAAGGAACTACCCAACTTATGACTTAGAATTGGCTACGATGTTGTTTGCACTAAAATTTTTATGCCACTACTTATATGGAGTATATGTCGATATATTCATAGACCATAAGAGCTTGCAGTATGTCTTCACTCAGAAAGAGATCAACTTGAGGTAGAGAAGATGGCTTGAGTTCCTCAAGGACTACGACATGAGCATCATCTACTATCTAAGTAAAGCTAATATGGTTGTTGATGCTCTTAAAAGGTTATCCATGGGGAGTACCTCCCATGTCGAAGAGGGGAAAAATGAGTTAGCTAAAGAGGTTCATATACTAGCACGATTAGGAGTTAAATTGAATGAATTTGACGAAAGTGAAGTTCTTGTACATAATAGGATTGCATCATCTCTAGTAGTGGAGGTGAAGGAGAAAGTAGACCAAGACCCTATCTTACATCAATTAAAGGTAGATGTGCATATCTAATGACCCAAACATTTTTGAACTTCGTAGTGGTTGATTAAGGTTTATTTGAACCTATTTTGGTTGGCTAGTGACCATCATGGGTCTTACTTATGTGGCCATGCCCAAAGGAATCACGTTGGTTAAGTTTGCTTGACGTTTTATGGAGAGTACTGAATTTGAATGGTTGTACCTCTTGGTACGAGATGAACTGTGTGGACTATAATTTATCAAAACGAAGCTCTTCGAGTTACCTTCGCAACACAATTGGTTTCACACGAATCGGAATTCATATGCGGTAGTTATGACCATTACGATGAGACTTTCTGTGCCCAAAAGCGTTCTAAAAAGGGAGGGACAAAGTTGGCTATGGCAGGGCCACACGCAAGGACCACAGACCGTGTGGGGGTTCAAAATGCGTGATCCTATCCGTGGGTTGATCTAGAAAGTGGGTTAGGTGATGGACCAAGGCTCGAAACTAAGTAAGGCTCAATGGACCACTTAACGGACCGTGTGATGCCTCACGGTTTGTGAAGGCACCCGTGGAGTGGTCCAGAGAGTTGATTGGACCCTTGGCTAGGTCTCTAAGCCAAGTGAGGTGTCATGGACCATTTCACGGTCTGTGTGATACCTCACGGCCCGTGAGCCAGTCCGTGAAGTGGTCCAGCAAGTTTCCAAGGTTTGCAAGCCAAGGTCGTGACCAAGTGTGTCCACACGGTCGAGTTCACGGACCATGGACCATTGTACGATCTATGTAGATGCTCTGCAACTCTAGTTCCCAGTTGTTTTCTCTATTTCATTAATTGTGTAATTATAATTTTAAATGATCTTAGGGTCGTTTTAGTCTTTCTAAACTCTCCTAAAACCCCTAAATTGAACCCTAATTGCCTTAATTAATCCAACCTCTTGAATCTCTCAAAACTATTCTCTCAATTTTCTCTCAACTTCCATTGAAGAGAAGCTTGGGAATTGGATTCTTCTTCAGATTCTTCTTATTCTTCTTGAATATGTAGAGGTATGTGGGGTTGATTCATGGTTATTCTTTCAACCATGAAGACCCAAAACTTCTCTTTCAATTTTGATAAATTTTGACTTCCATTGAAATTGGGTCTCTTAATTTATGAATATTTTGCTTTAATTAAAGTGTGGGCTGTATAATATTTTGATTTCAAAGTGAATGGATCCCCTTATTGATGATTTCCATTGATTTTATGATGTTTCAAAAATGCATGTCCCCTTAGTTATTCAATTGAAGCATGGGTATTAATGATTTTGTTTTAAATTGATGATTCCACTATGAATTTGGATATGAATTTCTTGTATTGATGATTTAAATGATGATATCCCATACCCATGTTACTCTTGATCATCCATGCATTGCATTCATGAGCATGAAAGGTTTGTTATGATAAAACGCTTGATAAGGTCTTGGCCCTCATGTTATGATATGTTATTGGAAATGATTAAATGTGATCACATAAAATCTATGTTATGTCTCCTTGAGGAATTATGGTTATTTACACCATTATGATATGATATGATATGATATGATGATGCATGATATGATATGCTATGTGGATGAGCTACTCCTATTATATTGGTCTTGGAAAATGACTTTTGGAAACTCATGTTGGCTTTTGAGCCTAATTATACAAAGATTTGAATTATGTTTTGGCTAATAGCCCAACTATGCTTGCTTTGAACGAAAGGTCAAATCTCCATTTTGATGGCTCATATATGTATATGTATTCCTATGGGATGAGACTTAGTATTGAGGGATTGGAGTAGTAAGTGGGCTATCCCCAAGGGTCCCATTCCTTTCCGTCAAACCATGTGCCGCCATTGGTTATCTCCCTTGATGGGATTGACTTTTTTTGTATCCCCTTGTTTAGGGGTTGACTAGGGATCTACCAGGCAAGTAGTCCACTTCCAAGTAGTATTGTACTTGGTCTCTTATGTTGTCGATTAAGGTCACATCCCCGCTATGATATGTATGTAGGTTTGTACTTCATGAATCATGACATCACATGGCATATTGTTATGATATACATTCCTTTGGCTATGGGCACTTCCTTTCGTACCATGTGTGCTCTTTTCATCTAGTGTTATCGTAGGATCATATGCATGTGCATGATATACCCGCATACTTAGTGCATCACATGTGCTAACCCATATTCTTGTCTACATGTTCTAACCATGTAGGGATCGGAGATGATTTCCTTCCACCGTTGGACGTTTAGCGGAGACTTTGAAGTGTTGCTTGTGGTGAGCCCTATACTACAAGAGAAAATATCCAATTTCATCTACCTTATGTCTTTAGTTTATGTTCCTTTATCTTATGACTTTAGGGTGAGCCCGGAATATATCAAGGCCCCGTCTCATCTTTTGTAGAGGCATTGTTGGACATATCAAACTTTATTGTATGTTATGCTATGTGTTGATTGCAATGATATGACTATTTATGTTCGACGATGGTTTTTATGTTATTCTTTTATTCCACTTATATTATTGTGATTGTTGGATTGGGTATGTGCTTGTGTGGAGAGTTCCTAACTCTTCTTGTCCACATAGCTTGTGTCATACTTACCCGCTCCTTAGAACATAATTTCTATGTGTTATGTGATTCATGCTTATTCCATTCCCGGCAACATCCCCATAGCTTGAGTCCAAAGCCCCGAAATCCCCTAGACTTATATGCTATTTGTTATGTTTACGCGCTCCCGAACCGAAGATGTGTATGATGATGCTATGATGGTTTGATCGAGGACTCTTGGGTTCTTCTTTGCCATATCACATCTAGGTCCTACTCTCGGGTCGTGATAAAGATGGTATCAGAGTCCTAGGTTTGTAATGATCCTTGAGTGTCCAACATGCCACATCAATTAGAGTCTTGATCATTGGTGTGATGCGCGCCATACCTATGAATGAAAGGCTATGTCGATATTTTAGGAATTTTCTCACTTCATTGTCCCTTATGTCGTGATGTGAGCTATTATGAAAATTTCCTGAAATGGGGTATTCTTGTTACTATTTCAGAAGATGCCTCCCAGAAGAGCTCTCCTTCTCAAACAGGCTCCTGGCCATGAGGAACAAGCTCCTCGTGAGCCTGTGGAGGAACAAGTGACCCATGCTGAATTTTGGAATGTGGTGTTCATGTTGGCTCAAGTAGTGTCTAATCAAGCCCGGCTAATAAATCCCACGAATGGTGGCACTCCAACTTCTACGGTGAGGGACTTCACCCGAGTGAACCCTCTGTAATTATTTAGTTCTAAGGTTGATGAGGATGCCCAGGAGTTCATTGATGAACTTAGAAAACTGCTTACTACTATGGGTGTCAATTCTGAGAAACAAAGTTGAGTTGGTTGCGTATCAATTGAAGAATGTGGCTCTAGTGTGGTACAATCAATGGTTAGTGGAAAGGACTGAAGATGTCAAGGTTGGTTGGGAAGAGTTCAAGATGGCTTTTCTGGACCGTTTCTTCCCTCTTGAACATCAGGAAGCCAAGATGGCTCAATTTATCAATCTCTAACAAGGTAGCAAGTCTGTGAGGGATTATTCCCTCAAGTTCACTAAGCTCTTCAAGTATGCTCCCACGTTAGTAGCTGATACTCGTGCAAGGATGCATAAATTCATTTCTAGTGTCTCTGATTTGGTTATGAAAGAGTGTCGTGCTGCCATGCTCATTCGAGATATTATCATCTCTAGGCTTATGACTTATGGCGAGCAGATTGAGGGTGAAAAGCTAAATGAAAGGAGGGTGAACAAATCTAAGAGGGCCTGGTTTGATAGTGGGTTTTCTAACTCTAAGGGTGGTGGTGGATTTGGTCGATTCCAACAAGGTCAGGGTTTAAATACGAAGTTTGCTAACCAAAGGATGCCTCCTCCTAAGGTACAAGCTTGGGGTGGTCCACGAGCTCCCCATTGTGGTCATTGTGGGGGAAGTCATTTGGGTAAGTGTAGGAAGGTTTTAGGTGCTTGCTATAGGTGTGGAAACATGGATCACAAGATTTCTGACTGTCCAAAGAACACGAAGAAAGATCAAGTTTGTCCAGGTGGTCAAGGGCAGCCGAAAGCTCAAGTGGGTGGTTCTCCCAGAAACAATAGGTTCTATGGTCTTCATTCTCAGCAAGAGGTTGATGAGGCTCCAAACGTCATGACTGTTATGTTAAAAGTCTTTGATTTTGATGCTTCTGGTTTACTTGATCAGAGTGCGAATTTATCTTTTTTGACTCCTCTGTTGGCTGTTAAATTTGGTTTGAGTCCTGAAACTCTGAGGGAACCGTATTCGGTGTATACTCTCATGGTTGAGTCTATCATTGCCCCAAAAGAATATCGGGGTTGTCTTGTTTCTGTGTTGCATAAAGTTTTCCCCGGCGATCTGGTAGAGCTTGAGATGTATGACTTTGACGTTATTCTTGGGATGGATTGGTTGCATGCCTTATATGCCTCAGTCGATTGTAGAACTAGGCAAGTTAAATTCTAAGTTCCTAATGAGCCCGTATTGGAATGGAAGGGTAGTAATTCCGTGGTTAGGGGTCGGTTTATTTCCTACCTCAACGCCCGGAGAATGATTTGCAAGGAGTGCTTCTATTATATTGTAAGGGTTAGAGACGTGGACGGTGAGTTACCTACACTTGATTAGGTTCTGGTGGTTAATGAATTTTCCGATGTATTTCCAGAAGACTTGCCCGACATCCCTCTCGATAGAGAAGTGGATTTTCGCATAGATCTCCTTCCAGATACTCAACCTATTTCCATTCCTCCTTACCATATGGCTCCAGCCGAGCTAAAAGAGTTGAAGGACCATTTGAAGGATTTGTTGGAGAAGGGTTACATTAGACCAAGTATTTCACCTTGGGGTGCTCCCGTGTTGTTTGTGAGGAAGAAGGAAGGTTCACTCCAAATGTGTATTGATTATCAACAATTGAATAAGGTGACCGTTAAGAATAGGTACCTGTTTCTCAGAATCGATGACTTATTTGATCAACTCCAAGGAGCTACTTATTTCTCTAAAATAGATCTTCGTTCGGGTTACCATCAGTTGAAGGTAAGGGAGTGTGATATTTCAAAGACAGCTTTCTAGACTCGTTATTGGCATTTTGAAGTTGTGGTGATGTCATTTGGTTTGACCAATGCTCCGACGGTGTTTATGGATCTCATGAATCGGGTATTCAAGCCATTCTTTGACAATGTTTTGGTAGTGTTCATTGATGACATCCTGATTTACTCTCGAAGTGATTGGGAGCATAGGGATCACTGGAGGTTGGTACTTCAGACCTTGAGGGAGAACCAGTTGTTTGCCAAGTTTAGCAAGTGTCAGTTTTGGTTAGGGGAAGTTACATTCCTTGTTCACGTGGTGTCACGTGATGGTATTAAGGTTGATCCTAAGAAGACCGAAGAGGTGAAGGATTAGACTAGACCATTGATCCCTTCAGATATTTAAAGCTTCCTTGGGTTGGCTGGTTACTATCGGAGATTTATCGAAGGGTTTTCTTCTATTACATCCCCATTGACTAAGTTGACCCAGAAGAAGGCTAAGTTTGTGTGGTCAAGTGAGTGTGAGAAGAGTTTTCAGACCTTGAAGGATCGGCTCACATCGACTCCTATTTTGACCTTACCTAATGGGTTAGATAGGTTTGTGGTATATTGTAATGCTTCATGGATTGGGTTGCGATGTGTACCTATGCAACATGGTAAGGTGACATCTTATGCATCTCGGCAATTGAAGGTGCATGAGCAAAATTATCCAACCCATGATCTTGAGTTGGAAGCGGTGGTATTTGCTTTAAAGATTTAGAGACACTACTTGTATGGGGTTCACGTTGATGTCTTCACTGATCACAAGAGTTTGCAGTATGTGTTCACCCAAAGGGACCTTAACTTGAGACAAAAGAGGTGGTTGGAACTTCTCAAGGATTATCACATGAGTGTCCTCTATCATCCTGACAAGGAGAATGTCATGGTGGATGCCCTTAGTAAGCTATCCATGGGGAGTGTGTCGCACGTGGATAAGGGGAAGAAAGAGATAGTAAGGGACGTTCACAGCTTGGCTAGATTGGGTGTTAGGTTGATCGACTCAGCAACGGGTGGTATTCTTGTTCAAAATGGATCCGAGTCTTCGGTGGTAGTTGATGTTAAGAAAAAGCAAGATTCCACCCTTCCTTGGTTGAGTTAAAGAAGTTAGTTGCTGAAGGCAAAATTAATGTTTTCTCCCAAGGGGGATATGGTGTGCTAAGGTATCAAAACCGATTTTGCATTCCGAATGTCGATGGTCTTAGAGAGATCATTATGAGTGACGCTCATAATTTTCAATATTCTATTCATCCGGGATCTACTAAGATGCATCAGGATTTGAGAAAATTGTATTGGTGGCATGACATAAAAAAGAACATAGCCAAGTTCATGTCTAAATATCCGAATTTCCAACAAGTGAAGGTGGAACACCAAAGGCTCGGCAGGTTGGCCCAAGATATTGAGATCCCTACTTGGAAGTGGGAAGATGTGAATATGGACTTTGTAGTTGGGTTACCCCGCACTCGTAAACAATTTGACTCAATATGAGTTGTTGTTGATCGAATGACTAAGTCGGCTCATTTCTTGCCGGTCAAGACTACTCATTGTGCAGAGGATTATGCTAAATTGTACATTCAGGATTTGGTAAGGTTGCATGGTGTACCAAGGTCTATCATATCGTATTTTGGCACTCAATTTACTTCTCACTTTTGGAGGTCTTTTCAAATGGGACTTGTTACTAAGATCAAATTAAGCACGACGTTCCATCCCTAAACCGATGGACAAGTCGAGAGGACAATCCAAACCTTGGAGAATATGTTAAAGGCTTGTGTGTTGGAGTTCAAAGAAATTGAGATGATCATCTATCGCTTATCAAATTTGCATACAATAATAGTTTTTATGCTAACATTGGTATGGCTCTGTTCGAAGCGTTGTATGGTAGAAGGTGTAGATCTCTGGTGGGATGGTTTGAAATAGGTGAGGTAGCATTGTTGGGCCCAAACTTAGTTTTATTGAGGCCATAGAAAGGATGAAGTTGATTAGGGAGAGGTTGACGATTGCTCAAAGTCGCAAAAAGTCCTATTCGGATGTTAGGAAAAGAGACCTCGAATTTCATGTGGGTGATTGGGTTTATGTGAAAGTATCTCCTATGAAAGGCATCATGCGATTTGGAAAAAAGGTCAAGTTGGGCCCTTTGTACGTCGGACCATATGAGGTGGTTGAGTGAATTGGCAATGTTGCTTATCTGTTGGATTTGCCTTTGGAGATGAGTTCTATTCATCCGGTGTTCCTTGTTTTGATGTTGAGGAAACTATTTGGCGACCCCAAGGCAATTTCACCTTTGGAGGGTATGATGGTTGAGGAGAATGTGACTTATGAAGAGGTCCCGATTGAGATCTTGAATAGGCAAGTCAAGCGACCTCGCGACAAGGAGGTAGCTTCAGTCAAGGTACTTTAGAGAAACCAACAAGTGGAGAGCGTTACGTGGGAGGCGGAGTAGGACATGATGAGGCGATACCCTTATCTTTTCCAATCTACTAAGCCTAAGGTACTAGGTTCTATCTATCATTACGAATGATCCTAATTTTTTAATTCTTGAGTTTCATGACATTGCATGTATACATGAGATCGAAAATGATTTAAATGATGTCTTGACATGAGTTTTGAATAGTCTTGAAATCAATGCATGATTCGTTAGGAGTCGTGTTGATAATGTTCTTGCTTGATTGAATTCTTCAAACCTTGCTCTAGCCCATTCGAGGGCGAATGTTCCCAAGGGGGAGATGATGTAATGACCCCAAAATTTTCAAACTTTGTAGTGGTTGATTAAGCTCTATTTGAAATTATTTGTTTTCGCTAGTTACCATTATGGGTCTTACTTATTTGTCCATGCCGAAAGGAATTGCGTTGGATAAGTTTGCTTGACATTTTGTGGAGAGTACTGACTTTGAATGGCTATACCTCTTGGTACGAGATGAACTGTGTAGGCTATACCTACCAAAACGATGCTCTTTGAGTTACCTTCACAACACAATTTGTTTCACTCGAATCGGAGTTCGTATGTGGAAGTTATGGCCATTACGGTGGGATTGTCTGTGCCTGAAAGTGTTCTCGAAAGGGAAGGCCAAATTTGGCTAAGTCAGGGCCACACGGAAGGACCACGAATCGTGTGGGGGTTCACGACCCATGAGCCCATCCGTGGGTTGATCCAGAATATGGGTTAGGTTATGGACCAAGGCCTGGAACTAAGTAAGGCTCCATGAGCCACTTAACGGTCCGTGTGATGCCTCACAATTTGTGAGGGCACTCGTGGAGTAGTCTAGAGTGTTGCTTGGATCCTGGGCCAGGACTTCGAGCAAAGTGAGTTGTCATGGACCACTTCATGGTCCGTGTGATGCCTTACGACCCGTGAGCCAGTCCGTGAAGTGGTCCAAAAAGTTTTCAAGGTTTGCAAGGCAAGGTCGTGACCAAGTGTGTCCACACGGTAAAGTTCACGGACCATGGACCATTGTACGGTCCGTGTAGATGCTCTGCGACTCCAGTTCCCAATTATTTTCTCCATTTCATTAATGGTGTAATTGTAATTTTAAATCATCTTAGGACCATTTTAGTCTTTCTAAACTCCCCTAAAATCCCTAAATTGAACCCTAATTCTCTTAATTCGTCTAATCTCTTGAATCTCTCTAAACTATTCTCTTAATTTTCTCTCAACCTCCATTGAAGACAAGCTTGGGAACTTGGGGAAATTGGATTCTTTTTCAGATTCTTTTTATTCATCTTGAGTAAGTAAAGGTATGTGGAATTGATTCATGGTTATTCTTTCAAACATGAAGACCCAAAACTCCTCTTTCAATTTTGATGAATTTTGACTTCCATTGAAATTTGGGTCTTTTAATATATGAATAGTTTTCTTTAATTACAGTGTGGGTTGTATTAATTTATTGATTTCAAAGTAAATGGAGCCCCTTATTGATGATTTTCATTGATTTTATGGTGTTTCAAAAATGCATGTCCCCTTAGTTCTTCAATTCAAGCATGGGTATTAATGATTTTATTTTAAATTGATGATTCCACTATGCTTTGGATATGAATTTCTTTTATTGATAATTTAAATGATGATACCCCATTCTCATGCTACTCTTGATCATCCATACATTGCATTCATGAGCATGAAAGGATTTTTGTGATGAAACTCTAGATAAGGGTTTGGCCTCATATTATGATATGTTATGGGAAATGACTAAATGTGATCACATAAAGTCTATGTTATGGTTCCTTGAGAAATTATGGGTGTTTACACCATTATGATATGATATGATATGATATGATATGATATGTTATGATGATGCATGATATGATATGTTATGTAGATGAGCTACTCCCATTACATTGGTCTTGGAAAATTACTTTTCGAAAATCTTATTGGCTTTTGAGCCTAATTATGGAAAGCTTGAATATTGTTTTCCTAATAGCCCAACTATGCATTGCTTTGAACGAAAGGTCAAATCTTCATTTTTAAGGCTGGTATATATATATGTATTCTTGTGGGATGAGACTTAGTACCGAGGCTTTGGAGTAGTAATTGGGCCATCCCCAAGGGTCCCACTCTTTTTCGTCAAACCATATGCCACCATGGGTTATCTCCCTTGATGGGATTGACTTGTTATGTGTCCCCTTGTTTAAGGGTTAACTAGGATCTACCTGGAAAGTAGTCCAATACCAAGTAGTAGCTCGGTTGGTCTCTCATGTTGTCGGTTGAGGTCACATCCCCGCTATGATATGCATTTAGGATTGCACTTCATGCATCATGACAAGACATAGCATACTGTTATGATATAAATTCCTTTTGCTATGTGCACTCCCTTCCATACCATTTGTGCCCTTGTCATCTAGCCTTGTCGTAGGATCATGTGTATGGCATACCCCCATACTTAGTGCGTCATATATGCTAACCCATACTCTTATCTACATGTTCTAACCATGTAGGGATAGGAGATGATTTCCTTCCACCGTTGGACGTTTGCGGAGACTTTGAAGTGTTGCATGTGGTGAGCCTTATACTCCAAGGGAAAATACCCAATTTCATCTACCTTATGTCTTTAGTTTATGTTCCTTTATCTTATGACTTGAGGATGTGCTCGGAATATGTCAAGGCCCTGTCCCATCTTATGTAGAGGCATTGTTGGACATATCAAACTCTATTGTACGTTATACTATGTGTTGATTGCAATGATATGACTATCTATGTTCGGCGATGGTCCTTATGTTATGCTTTGATTTTCGCTTTTGTTATTGTGATTGTTGGATTGGGTATGTGCTTGTGTGGAAAGTCCTTAACCCTTCTTTCCCCCATAGCTTAGGTCATACTTACCCGCCCCTTAGAACGTAATTGCTATGTGTTATGTGATTCATACTTATCCTATTCCCGGCAACATCCCCATAGCTTGAGTTCAAAGCCCCCGAAATTCCCTAGACTTATGTGTTATTTGTTATGTTTATGCGCTCCCAAACTGATGATGTGCATGATGATGGCTTGATCGAGAACTCTCGGGTTCTCCTTCGCCATGTCATTCTAGGGCCTACTCTCGGGTCATGACAGCATAAGCAGAAGGTGATGGCTTTCGCCAAAGGGGGAGATGGAGTATTGAGATATCAAGGCAGATTGTGCGTTCTAAATATTGATGACATACACGAGAACATCATGGAAGAAGCTCACAATGCTAAATATTTGACCCATCTAGGCTCAACTAAGATGTACCTTGACTTGAGAGAAATCTTTTGGTGGAGTGGGATGAAAAGATACATTGCCAAGTTTGTATCCAAATGCCCAAAATTTCCAACAAGTTAAAGTTGAGCATTAAATGCCATGTGGAGTAGCTCTGAACTTTTAGATCCCAAAATGGAAGTGGGAGGTGATTAACGTGGACTTTGTCAGAGGCTTATCGAGGTCTCGCAGACAACATGATTCAATTTGGGTGATAGTTGATAGGATGACCAAATCTGCTTACCTCTTGGAAGTAAAGACTACCGACACAGTCGAGGATTGTGACTTACTGTACACAAAAGAGCTTGTTAGATTACATGGAGTTCCTTTGTCTATTATCTCAGACAGAGGATCTTATTTCACTGCTAAGTTTTGGAGATCTTTTTAGAAAGGCTTGGGTTCAAAAGTGAAACTTAGCATTGCCTTTCACCCATAGACTGATGGACAAGTAGAGCGTACAATTCAAACTTTGAAGGATATATTGAGGGCATGTGTCATTAACTTCAAAGGTAATTGGGATGACCATTTGCCTTTTATTGAGTTTCCCTGCAATAACAACTTTTATTCGAGCATTTAGATGGCTCTATGTAAGGCACTCTATGGGAGGAGATATAGATCACTGATTGGTCGGTTTGAGGTGGATGAGGCAGAGTTGATTGGGCCAGACTTGGTTCACCAAGATATGGTAAAAGTGAAGATCATACAAGAGAAATTGAGAACTGCACAGAGTCGACAGAAATCCTACACCGATGTTAGAAGAAGAGACTTAGAGTTTGAGGTCAATGATTGGGTGTACTTCAAAATGTCACCCATGAAGGGTGTGACGTGATTTGGGAAGAAAGGAGTCTGAGGTACATTGGTCCTTATCACATTGTGAAGAGAGTGGAAAGGGTAGCTTATGAGTTAGTCCTACCACTAAAGTTAGCGGTCATCCATCCAGTCTTCCACATTTCCATGC
This sequence comes from Solanum aculeatissimum, assembly GCA_038996855.1. NCBI lineage: Eukaryota > Viridiplantae > Streptophyta > Magnoliopsida > Solanales > Solanaceae > Solanum > Solanum aculeatissimum. Next base: position 12,427 of record JBCEWC010002983.1, on the reverse strand, counting down.
TTAAAAAATGTATGGGAGATCTGCAATTGGTTGGGCCTATTGAGAGTATTGGAGTGAAGGAAGTTTGAGCTATTAGGAGATTCCCATTCAAATCCTTGATCATCAGGTTCGCAGTTGAGAACCAAAGAGATTGCATATGTCAAGGTGTTATGGAGAAATCAATTTATAGAAGAAGCTACTTGGGAAGCTAAAGAGGATATGAAAGCTAGGTATCCACATTTATTCCTACCTGTTGATGATGAAAGAGTCGATGGTAATGATTCGTTCCTAATTTTTTGAGTTGTCTTCTATTCCGAGTTTGAATGGCAATTGTATCTTAGAGTTCGATTGATAATCTATTTGATTTGTTGATTGTTTACTTGCTTAATTGCTTGATTGATAGGTTGCATGAGTGATTTTTAAATTGCTTGATTGTTAGAGTCCATGATAGGATTAATGCCTTGATTAGGTTCATAGATCGTTCTTCATTCTAGGATAAATGATCCGAAGGGGGAGATATTGTAAAACTCCCTAATTTATCCCACCTAGTCTATCCTTAAATTTCCTAGGAAAGTTGAGAAAATAACTTAGAAGAGTTACTGAAGGAAAACACTAAGGGTGTCTATGGTCCGTATATAAGACCTCGTAGTGCCCATGTGACTTAGAAAATTTTGCTAAGTCTGAGGCCCATGTACGAGTCCTTCTACGGACCATACATCCTTCCAATAGTCGTAGAATGGGTTTTGTGGTTTGAGGTTTCAAAATAACAATTTTTTGGATCTTGAATCACAATTAAATAGATGGCCTATGATCCTTGTCATGACCCGTATAAAAGTGTTCATAGAAGCCATGTCCAAATTTCCTGTAACCCAATTTCTGATCACCTCCCATCCATGAGAGTCCTTTTACGGTCCATAAATAATATCATAGCCCGTAAATAGGATTTTGTGGTTCCTTTCGGATGTTTTAAGGAAGGGTATTTTTGTCTTTTTTCTCCCTTTTAATTAAAACCCTGGACAGTTTAGGGTTAATATGGACCCTTGTCAATATCCTAAGTATATTATTCCTCATTTATACACTTAGAAATATTGAGAGCATCGAGAAAGGGAGAAAAGCTAGGGTTTGAGAAAAGCATCGGGGAAGAGAGAAAAGCTAGGGTTTGAGCGCGTGATTGGATATTGTTCAAGCATTGATTGTTATTCGTAATTTCAACTATGTAAGGCTACCTAAACTATTGGATTGATTTCATCCACGCACCCCTTCATATAGACGATCGAATTGAGGTATAAGGATTGAGTAGCGAAAGCCTATAATCTAAATCTTTTATTTGCTTACATTTATTTCTTAGTTTTCATGTATATTTATGATTTAATTGATAAGTTGCATACTAGTTATAGGAAATTAGAGTTCTAAATTACATTTGACATTATGAACCCTAAATTGTATCATTCTATGTAATCCTTGTTGCATTGACTGAATTGAGATCATGATTGTGAATGTTTGATTTGTGTAACTTGAGCATGAATGAACATGAGGAGAATATTACTTATCTCTCTCTCTTTCTACACATATATAAGTGTATATATATTTATATAATGAGTATCTTACATGGTTTATGTGATGACCATGATTAGTGGGAGTCTAAATGAACGTTTGAGTTAGAGTCTTAAATGATTTGATGAGTCCTGATAGCATGCATGATCGATAGTCTGGATTGGTTTAATTGTTGAGTGATTTGATTGAGTTTGATTGGAGTAAATGTAAAGAGTTGATTGATATTAGCATATTTTAGTCTTGGGAGGAGTATTGAGTATCGATATGGGCATGAGTAGATAACAACTCTAACCCATAAACTACATTGCCAACGTTGGATAGTTGTGTCGTTAATTCAAGCGACTTTTGTTCTAAAAAGATGGACATTGATTGTGGATCCAAGAGATGTTTGATCATCCTTTACCTTGGCAAGTATTGAACGGGCGTGGCAACGACATCGCTTTCGTTATGCATCACCAAACTAAAGGTGGTGAAATTGCTGTCGGTTAAGAGAAACTCCCAAGCGACACATGATGGAAATGTGAAATGTTCTAAAACGAATTGCATAATACTAAGTCTATTTTCAAGGCATGATTTTGTTCTTAAACCTGCATGTTTACTGAGTTGAGCTATGAGTTGTTGAGTTAATTGGTCGAGCTGATTTGTTTGATGTGTATTTAAGCCTTACTTGTTTCTTTAGCCATTGACAGATCAGTATATTCAATGTAGTGACGTCCATTTGAGACTGGATCGTTAATGATGCATATATAGGTGATAGAGGTTTTTAGTAAGTGGATCGTTGAAGTCCAGTTTCTTGTTTGCAGACTTGGTTAGTCCTCCTTGCTATTCGGAGGAGTGTTTTTCTTTTATCTTTATTGAGTAATATTATTTCATTAGAGGTAGCCCGGGGCTTGTCTTGACACTTTCTAGATTGGATAGAGACTTCATAGCATTGAGTAGATATAGTCGATTGTTATTTATTTTTCAATCATTGTTCATTGGAAACTATTATTGAAAGAGACTTAGATATTTATTTAATAAATTGATAGTTTTTCTTGAGTATTCTTCCGTTGTTAAGTGTGATGTAACAATGAGGCCAGGTGGTTCTCTTGGGAAATCAACATTGGTTCTTCAAGTGTCGACCATGCAAAGAGTACCCTCCCGAGGCGTTACACCAACACTATGATAGCCTCACATACTTAATACTCGGTGTATCAATCCTGCATAGTTAAGCAATCAAATGTCAACATTTGTATAGTTTTCCTGTATAACTCCAAAATATTATATGAAAAGGTATGAATTTATACAGCTTTACTAACTTCTTTTGCAAAAGTACTAATCCCCTGTTGCATTTCTATTTGGTTGCCTTGTTTGAAATCAACTTTATCTTTTAATTAATTAGTGTGCAACATTAAATTGGTCCAGTAGTAATAGAAACAAACTCGATGCTTGTTAAAAAAAAATTAGTGGGAGATCTGGGCTATGACATGTACTACACTGGTAATTGTTGATTAATTTGCTAAAAGAATTATTAATAGACTGTCTACAACATTTTCTTTATGGTGCAGTCCTTCCTTGGACTAAGCTAATACAAGATTTATTTTTAACTTTTGGATAATTATGATGTCTGATTAGTTGTGTACGTCTCTACTAATTGAAACATTTTTTGAGATTGAAGTGATCAATTAAAATATGATTTACATCAAATATATAAATATAATATTCTGACAAGTTTAAGGAGTTGATTATGCATTAGACTAAAAAGAATCTCTATATAATTGATAAATCAATGAAAGGAAGCATGATATCAAACAAAGTCTACACCACATGTCCAAACACTACACCATCTTTAGAGGCAAATAATTGAAGGCAATAACTTAATTGCCACTTAATGTGTTTTTGTAGAGGCAATTAACAATCTTTAATTATAAATATTCCTAAAGCCTATAGTCACATTAAATCTTATAATTATTATCTAATGCCGGCAAAGGTTTTAGCACTCTTTGTTAATGTGCATATTTATTACCAATAAAAACTATTTTTATAGCAGTGAGATAAGCTATTGCAAGTGAGATAAGCAGATAAATCCAGCATAACCTTTTCTTGTCCTTCATCCTTTAAATTTGCTATTTTGAGTGGAAAAACCATAGTTTTCTTGATTCACCTAACTCAAAGAATTTCAACACATTTGAAAAAGAAGAACAGTGAAACAACTATATTATAATCCAGTATAATCTGTTTTCAAATCAAACGATCCCGTAGATTTTGGGTTCAGAACAAGGAAATGACAACGTGGATAAATTACACCTAATCAAAATAATTATAGCCATGTCAAATTCCTCGCAAGTAGCAAAAAGAAGAATAACAAAACAGTTATACTAGGAGCACCAAAACTTTAAGTTTAGATCAATTTCATAATAAAATGTTGGGCCCTAGTGTGGGTAACCGGACACTATGAGAAATCAAAAAAGCTTCTCTATCAGGTAGAGTTTCTTGAATTGTGAAGTTTCTTAGTCTGTGTTCCTTAACCATTACATTTGATTATCAAACACACAAACCTTCTTGTTTGCAAAACAAGCTGTAGCCTTGTTGCCTTCCTTGTTCCAACACACATAAAAAGCTTAAACAGGTTCCCTGGATTCAAAATGGAAGAGAACCTACTCAATAAACAACAAACATATTAAACAAAAATGATACAAAAATTTGATGATCTAAGAGAAAGATACATCCCCCCAGATCCCCACCTAAATAAAAGGAATAGGTATATAAGTATCGATAATTAAATTGAAACGATTAAACAAACCCCATAATACTCTAGACTTTCATTTGACAATTAAAAAGTGTAATTCTATTAAGAATGACTTAATATTTGTTGTATCCATTCCAAATAGACATAATGAGTTCACATTCACTACGTGTGTCTTTTCAAGCTGTGAAGAAGATGCCCTAGTTCAACATCCCATAGCTTCACTGTTGAGTCATCTGAAGCACTACACAAACATAAAATAAAACAAAACCAATAAACTCAAAGAACAAAGAGGTCATTTGGTAGAGTGTATTAAATAAATAGTGCATGCATTAATTAGGTGTATTAGTAATATCTTGTTTGATATATTTTTTCATGCTATGTATAACTAATGTTATACTTTATTATGTATTACTAATATCGTTGAGGCATTAGTCTTTCAAAGGGATTTAATGCATGTATTAGCATGGCTAAAAACCTAATTGCCCCTCAAAACCCTTTTTACATCTTTTTCACATGTTTGTGGAGGGTATCTTTCAAATAAATAAGTTTTAAAAAATAATTGTGCAATATATGTTATTTTTAATAAAACAAACCAAATAATACTTAAAAAATATCTCATCATAATTAATGCAAGCATAATTAATGTACACTATTTAGCATTATTTTTGTACACCTACCAAACGACCCCCAAGTGGTTAGGTGCAATACATTAGATCTCCTTTTGGAGTTGGTGCACACCAAGAATCCGTTTGCTGGATGATTAAAGTAAAACTGTATCTCTCTGGATTATTTTTTCTTGCAAATCAATTATGGGCCAGATCGCAATCCTTCCAAAGTTTGGAACTCAACTCTTGGGACTATAAAGTTAGTTGGGGCCTTAAGCAAAAACAGAGGAAAAAAATACAAATATGTCTTTTTAGTTCAAGAAGCACAATTATAATTTATAAGTATGAATAACAAATGTATAGATAAAGAATGTGAAAAAAAAACTTATGATAAAATAACATATCAGTTGTTTAGTATGTTTCCTCTTTAGGAGAGGCTCACTAGCAAGGACAAGTATGTTTTAGAGCCTTCGAAATGACACTGAATTGCAGGTTAAGCAAAGGGAAACATTCACCACATTTTAAGCCTCGCTTCAAATCTTATGTGATTTCTTCCTATTTGCCTAAAATTTAGTAGGCAGAGTAAGTAGTACATGAGTGGGTGAGAGGTTTTGTGTACTTAGTGGAACAATAAATGTTTTGGCCCAGTGGAAGGCAAATTAGTTAGGTAAGGAAGCGATACATATCAATGTAGGATTTTTGTGTGTGTTTACAACTGGAGGGTTGGGCACCAGAATCAAGCAAGGGACTTAGTGGTTCATACTTCTGTTACTCCTCTACCTAATGAATAGGAACATTGAGGACATCGGATAAAATTTACCTAGAAAAATGTTACTACCAACTAGCAGGCACCATCCTTCCCTAGCCCCCTAAAACTGTTATATAGTACACTAGATTGATTCAACTCGAGCAAGGACTTGGAAGGACAACAAAAATAGTGTCATATAAAATGAAACTGTTGCAAAAATATCATGGATTAAATAACATACAATCACAAATAAAGAAAATAGAGAAGAAAAATAACACAAAGATTTAATGAGGTTTGGCTATGCCTATTCCTCTCAATAAAGATAGAGAAAATTTTCCACTATGAAAGAAAAGAAGAATTTTACAATGCCTTAGAGTCCTCAACTAGATGCCCTATATATAGATCCCAACTAATCTCGAACCTATAAGAGAAAGGTTTTCCCAGCCCAACAAGGACAATATATTCCTTTCCCAAATCTATTAGGACAAGGGTTTCCTACATCAATAGGAATTGTGAGTTTTCTAAAATATACAAGAGAAAAATTCAAAACATAATTAATAAATAATTAACAAATCTTTCCCTTAGCTTGAATTTCCTTCATCAATTGAAATAACGTCTCTCTGCCTTGCTCTTAGCCCTTAAAAGGGCTTACTGAGTACTACATATACCAATCAAGCCTAGACAATATCTAAACTTGTTGTTCAGGATTCCCAAGGTCATCATATCTGCTGGATTATCATGTGTAGACACTTTCTTCACATCAGCAAACCCTTAAGATATAATATCTCGAATAAAATGATATCTGACTTCGATATGCTTTGTCTGATCATGAAAAATATGCTTCGTAAGATGAATGACACTCTAACTATCACAAAATAGTAAAGTTTTCTATTGAACTAGTCCAAGATCAATTACCAAGCCTTGTAGCCATATAACCTCTTTCACTGCTTCTGTAATTTCCATGTAGTTAGCCTCCATGGTGGACAAAGCAACAACAGATTGCGAAGTTATCTTCCAACTAATGACACTACCAGAAAGAATAAAGATATACCCTCTCAGAGATCTTCTTTTATCCGAGTCCGCTGCATAGTCGGAATCCACATAACCTATTACTGATTCACTTAACTTGTGTTTGGAAAAAATCAAGCCCAAATCTATAGTACCCTTCAAGTATCTCAAAATCCATTTCACTGTTTGCCAATGTTCTTTATCAGGACATTTCATGTATCTACTCACAACACTAACAGCATGTGAAATGTAAGGACGAATGCAAACCATAACATACATAATGCTACCAACTACACTCGAATATGGAACAATAGACATTTGTTCCATCTCCTCCTCTATCTTTGGTGACATGTCTGTTGACAACTTGCAACGGGAAGCCAGAGGAATGGAAACAGGCTTAGTAACTCTTATATTAAATCTCTTAAGAACCTTCTCAATATAGGAATGTTGAGATAAGATCAGTTTTCCAACTCTTCTATCTCGAGTAATTTTCATCCCTAATATCTTCTATGCAGCGCCCAAATCTTTCATCTCAAACTGCTCACCTAGTTGTTGCTTCAATCGTTCAATTTGTGACATACTTTTAGCAGAAACAAGCATGTCTTCTACGTACAATAACAAATACATAAAAGAATCATCTCTAAGCTTCTTACAATACACACAACTATTATGTGCACTTCGAGAAAAGGCATTTTGAATCATAAATGTGTCAAACCTTTTATACCATTGCCTAGGTGATTGTTTCAAACCAAATAGAGATTTCTTAAAAAAACAAACATGATTTTATTTACTCGGAGTGATAAATCTCTTAGGTTGTTTCATATAATTTTTTTCTTCTAACTCCCCATGTAAGAATGTAGTTTTCACATCTAAATGTTCCAACTCTAAGTTGTGAAGAGCCACCAAATCTAGTAAGACCGTGATAGAGCTATGTTTTACCATCAGAGAGAACACTTCATTATAATATATTCCCTCTCTTTGTGTAAAACCTTTAGCTACCAATCTTTCCTTGTATCTTGGTACTTCAACCCCTGAATTACCTTCCTTTATTTTGAAAATCCATTTGGAATCTATCACCTTTTTTCCCTTAGGCAATGAAACAAGCATCCATGTTTGATTCTTCACTCATAGCACCAATCCATTGATCTACTTTTGAACTAGAAATATCTTCTTTATAGCTACTAGGCTCAAGCACATCAATGGTTTCTACAACTGATAAAGCAAATTCTATGAAATTTGCATATCCAAAAAGATTTTCATCAACCACGTTTACAAATCTGTTTGGTGGGTTGATCACTCTATTTTTTCTATCTATTGCAATGTTATATGATTGTTGTTGTACAGGTGCATCACCATTATCATTTTGGTTAATGTCTTGCACCTTCTCCACTTCTAAATTATTGGGCTGAGCTAGTGGAGATTCAACTTCTAGCTCTATACGACCACTAACACCATGATCATTTGCTATTGCCTTTTCCTTCTTACTGTCCAGTAAGGCAAATTTATTAAATCTTACATCCCTACTAATAATTAATCTTGGAGTCTTTTGATCTATGCACCAAAACCTATAACCTTTCACTTCAGTTGCATACCCTAGAAATATGCACTTCTTTGTCCTCGGTTCAAGTTTTCCATCCCTCACATGAACATAAGAAGGACAACCAAATACCCTTAAATTTAAATAATCAATAGGAAAATTAGACCAAATCTCAAAAGGAGTTTTGAAATCAATAGATGTGGATGGATATCTATTGACCAAATAACAATCTATATTGATTGTTTCAACCCAAATAACTTCCTAACACATGAGTGTGAAGGCATACTTCGTGCCCTATCACTGAGTGTCTAGTTCATACATTCTACAATACCATTTTACTGTGGTGTTCTAACACAAGTGTAGTGTCTCACTATGCCCTCTACGTTGCAAAAGTCATTGAACTCTAAATTGCAAACTTCTAACCCATTGTCAGTTTGTAGATGCTTAACTTTTCTTTTGGTTTGCCTCTCAACCATCATCTTCCATTTAATAAATGTTGAAAATTCCTCATTTTTGTTTTTAGAAAATACACCCATACCATTCTTGAGTAATCATCAATCAAAGTCAAAAAGTACCTGACACCACTTTTGGAGAGAATTCTATTTGGACCCCACAAGTCTAAATATATATAATCTAACTTGTCTTTGGTCTTATGTTTTCCCTTCTTGCTGAACTTCACCTTTGTTTGCTTACCAAACAGGCAATGATCACAAAAGCTCAAAGCTTGATTTTTGTAACCATCCAAGAAATTATGCTTATTCAACAAAGACAATCCCTTTTCATTTATATGACCAAGTCGCAAGTGCCACAATTGACACCGATTCAGATCACTCTTTCTATAAGCTAGGATCGCTTCCCCTTTAACTACACTGGCTTGTAGATAATACAGTCTAGAATGAAGCTTTCCTTTCAAGAGTATCATGGATCCTTTACACACTTTAAGTGTCTCGTTCTTTGAGTGGAACTTATACCCTGATCATCCAAAGTCGAAAGAGAAATTAAATCTTTATTCGAGGTACACGCCAACACTCAATATTTTTGATAATGCCATCGAGCATTCTCAATCTCATGTTACCAATCCCCTATACGTCTAATGAATAGTCATCACCTAAGTAGACAGTCCTTGTCGTCTATTTGTAAGTTGCAAACCAATTTTTGTATGGACTCATGTAAAAGGTTGCACCAAAATCAAGAACCCAAGAATTATGCCTATGATTAGAACTCACAACACAAACGTCTCCTACATAAACACTGTCATCAGAATTATTATCGGTGTCGATAATGTTTGTTGAGTAATCAAATTTTTTATTTCCTTTTTCCTTCTTTTGTCTAGGACAATCTCTTTTGTAATGATATTTTTCCCTGCACTCATAGCAGTTCTGCTTCTTTGCTCTAGAATTTGATTTGACGTTAGACCTTTTTCTATTAAACTCCTTTTGTTATGTTCTTCCCCTACTCAAAAGACCTTCACCTTCAGTTCTGTTGTTCGGAAAGCTCTTCTTCAACTCTTTAGAATTTGCATTACTAACATCCTCTGAGTGAGATGTTATGTTTTGTGGTGAGCCCTATATTCCAAGGGCAACACCCACTTTCATCTACCTTATGTCTTTATTTTTATGTTTCTTTATCTTATGACTTAAGGGTGAGCCCGAAATATGTCGAGGCCCCGTCTCATCTTTTGTAGAGGCATTGTTGGACATATCAAACTTTATTGTATGTTATGTTATGTGTTGATTGCAATGATATGACTATCTATGTTCGACGATGGTTTTTATGTTATTCTTTTTTTTTGCTTATATTATTGTGATTGTTGGATTGGGCATGTGCTTGTGTGGAGAGTCCTTAACCCTTCTTGCCCCCGTAGCTTAAGTCATACTTACCCGCCCCTTAGAACATAATTTTTATGTGTTATATGATTCATGCTTATCCCATTTTTGGTAACATCCCCATAGCTTGAGTCCAAAGCCCCGAAATCCCCTAGACTTATGTGTTATTTGTTATGTTTATGTGCTCCTGAACCGAAGATGTGTATGATGATGCTATGATGGTTTGATCGAGGACTCTTGGGTTCTTATTTTCCATGTCACATCTAGGCCCTACTCTCGGGTCGTGATAAAGATAGTATCAAATCCCTAGGTTTGTAATGATTGTCAGAGTCCAATATGCCGTATCAAATAGAGTCTTGTTCATGGGTATGATGTGCGCCATACCTATGAGTGAGAGGCTATGACGATGTTCGTGTATTTTCTCACTTCATAGTCTCTTATGTCGTGCTGTGTACTGTTTATAAGATTTCCTAAACATTGGTGTGCTTGTCGCTCTTTCAGAAGATGCCCTCCAAAAGAGTTCCCCTCACCCAAACAAGATCCTGACCATGATAAATAAGCCCCTCGTGAGCCGGTGGAGGAACAAGTGACTCACACTGAATTTCAAAATATGATGTCTATGTTGGCCTAAGTGGTGGCTAATCAAGCCCGGCCAACAAATCCCACGAATGGTGGCACTCCAGCTTCTAGGGTAAGAGATTTTACCCCGATGAACCCTCTAGAATTGTTTGGTTCAAAGGTTAATGAGGATGCCCAAGAGTTAATTAATGAGCTCACGAAGGTGTTAACAGTTATGGGCATCAGTTCTGAGGAGAAGGCTGAGTTGGTTGCTTATCAATTGAAGGACGTAGCTCAAGTGTGGTACAATCAGTGGCTGGTGGAGATGATTGAAGATGTTAAGGTTGATTGGAAGGAATTCAAGTCTACTTTTCTAGACCGTTTCTTCCCTCGCGAACTTCGGGAAGCCAAAATGACTAAATTTATTAATCTCAGACAAGGCAACATGTATATGAGGGACTATTCCCTGGAATTCACCAAGCTCTGGAAGTATGCTCCCTCTTTAGTAGCGAACCCTCTGCAAGGATGAATAAGTTTATTTTTGGGGTCTCTGACTTGGTTGTGAAATAGTTTCGTACCTCCATGTTTATTCGGGACATGGATATCTCCAGGCTTATGACTTATGCTAAACCGATTGAGGGTGAGAAGCTCAAGCAAAGAAGGTAAACGACTCCAAATGGGCCGGATTTGATGGTGAATTCTCCAATTCTAGGAGTTGTGGTGAAATTGGTCTCTTCCAACAGGGCCAAGGTTTGAATATGAAGTTTATAACCCAAGAGTGTCTCATCCTAAAGTACAAGTTGGGGGTGGTCCACGGCCTCCCTGTTGGGGCCAGTGTGGAGGAAACCATTTGGGTGAATGCAGGAAGGTTTCAAGTACTTGCTTCGGGTGTGGGAATATGAACCACAAGGTTGTTGATTGCTCAAGGAACCCAAATAAAGATCAGGTGTCTCCAAGTGGTCAAGGGAACCCGAAAACTCAAGTTGGCGGTGCCCCCAGGAATAATAGGTTTTATGCTCTTCATGCCCGACAAGAGGTGGATGAAGCTCCGGATGTGGTGACTGGCATGTTAAAAGTCTTTCATTTTGATGCTTATGTTTTACTTGATCCCGGTGCAAATTTATCTTTTGTGACTCCTTTGTTGGTTGTTAAATTTGGTTTGAGTCCTGAAACTCTGAGGGAACCTTATTTGGTGTATACTCCCATGGGTGAGTCTATGGTTGCCCAGAAAGTGTATCAAGGTTGTCCTATTTTTGTTTTGCATAAAGTTTTCCCCGGTGATCTTGTAGAGCTAGAGATGTATGACTTTGATGTTTTTCTTGTAATGGATTTGTTGCATGCCTCATATGCCTCGGTTGATTGTAAAACTAGGCAAGTCAAATTCCAAGTTCCTAATGAGCCCATATTGGAATGGAAGGGTAGTGATTTTATGGTTAGGGGTGGGTTTATTTCCTACCTCAAAGCCCGGAGAATGATGTGCAAGGGGTGCATCTATCATATTATAAGGGTTAGAGATGTGGAGGGTGAGTCACCGATGCTTGAGTCAGTTCCGGTGGTAAATGAATTTCCCGATGTGTTTCCCAAAGACCTTCTCGGCATTCCTCCCGATAGAGAAATGAATTTTGGCATAGATCTACTTTCAGATACTCAACCTATTTCCATTCCTCCTTACCGTATGGCTCCGACCAAGCTAAAGGAGTTAAAGGATCAATTGAAGGATTTGTTGGAGAAGGGTTATATTAGGCCAAGTATTTCACCTTGGGGTACTCCCCTATTGTTTGTGAGGAAGAAGGATGGTTCGCTCCGAATGTGTATTGATTACCGACAGTTGAATAATGTGACCATCAAGAATAGGTACCCGTTGCCCAGAATTGATGACTTATT
>JBCEWC010002982.1:15454-31984 GCA_038996855.1 Solanum aculeatissimum | reverse complement strand
ATTGGTAGATTCATCTGAATCAGATTCAACCAACCACAAGGCATTAAATTCGAGATGCTGGGACAAAAGCTGTGTGTTACCATACCATACAGGGGAAACATTCATGCGAAGTTCTTCCCCGTTCCACATCAGCAAGCAGTTACCCTTCACGTCCCTCGAATGTGTGGCTGAATTTGGAAGGGAAATAGAGGACTCACTGCTAGAACTAGACGAGGTGGAAGATTCATTTGAAATTCCTTCTTCAGAAGAAATAAACACCAAGGATTCATCCGAATCTGTGTCTCCACTTTGAGAGGAATCAATTGAGCTTTCTCCTTCAGAACTCGAAAAACCATTGGACGATTCATCTAAATCAGATTCAACAACCAACCATGAGGCATTAAATTCGAGATGCTGGGACAAAAGCTGTGTATTACCATACGATACAGGGGAAACATTAACACGAAGTTCTTCCCTGTTCCACATCAGCAAGCAATTACCCTTCACGTCCCTCACTGAACCATCTGATCCAAAGCTTCGGAATGTCATCTCTGAACTGTGAGAAGCAGAGAAACCAAAGCATCTGATAATTTGATCGTCATTGATTAGCACAGAGGATTTATCAAATACAATTGCCATTGAAACATCCTTCATATCGCAAGTATCCTTTAAAGCACGGAGTGCATTACGATCATCAACATCCTCAATGGTTGTGTAAAGCAATTTCTTGGAGCAACGAGGGACATTACCAGCGTGGGGAATTATGGTTACCCTGCGCTGATTTCCCCTTTGGTCGTTCAAGTTTGTGACTTTCACAGCAACATCGATTTCACAAACCTCCTCTCCTATGCTGTACAATTTCGCCCTGCTTTCCCCACCATTCTCAACAAGTATAGCACCCTTAGCCCCCATTGTCGTTTCTTCAATTGGCCTCGAGGGACTAATGCTCCCTGAGGTACGAGCAAAGAACTCTATAGGAGAAAATGGAGTGATTTCACTTGTTCCTTCACGACTTTCTTCTGAACTCATATGGGATATTGTCTCATGATCTTCTATAGGAGAAAATGGTGCGATTTCACTTGTTCCTTCACGACTTTCTTCTGAACTCATATGCGATATTGTCTCATGATCTTCTATAGGAGAAAATGACGCGATTTCACTTGTTCCTTCACGACTTACTTCTGAACTCATATGCGATATTGTCTCATGATCTTGGATACCACCTTGTGTATCCTCAGGCAATGAGGTTGGTGATGATAAATCAGGAACTGGGACAGGTTGTCGACTGAAATAAGAGTGATGGACTTGACTTGGACCAGAGGTGGACGGGGTAGCACGATTCAGAGATCTTGTCCATTGATTGAGCTCAGGACAAGTCTTTCGAAAGTGTCCAAATCCACCACAATGATAACACTGTTGAGCTCGCGAATAAGACAATCCAACTAGTGGACCATCGACTATTTGAACGTGCAATGGAAGATCCAAACAACATTCTGAATCGGTCAGCTGAAACCAAAATCGAGGAGGTTTACCTTTCGAACTATCAACCCTTAAGAACTGACAACCCAAAGGCTCGCAAACAGCATTAACAAGCTTAGATACCGCGATTTCTACGAAGTACTCAATGGGGAGACCTTCTAACCGCGCTTCCACAAAGTCTCCAGCACGAAAAAGTGGCACTTTTCCGAATTGTAAGTTGGGCTGATATTTATAAATCTCGATGGAATAGTGATCCGAAATCTTCCAGGTGCTTCTATGAGTAGCTCGATCATAGTCTTGTTGGCTCGAGAACTTCGCAGAGTACCTGCGCAACATAATACAAATTTATCGATGTACAAAGAAGTCAAACAAAATCATACTCACTGTTATTTCACAAGTGGGAATGTTATTTCACAAGTGGGATTAAAGAGAGGATAAAGATATGTAGATCTTACTCCTCCTACCTCCATGAGAGGTTGTTTCCGAAAGACTCACAGTACAAACATTATATAACAATCTCAACTCTACACATGTAGATTATATGATTCATTTGCCCCTTGGCCTAATAGATAGAAGGAACATGTGGAGGGCCATACACATAATGACACATATATAGAGATAAAAAAAAAACGAAATTTTATTCATGAACACTGTTTGGACATAAATTTTCTTGTCAATTCACTCACGAAAATTTTAAAAATAATTTCAATTTGTATTCATGTTCAAACACAACTGCAATTTTTAAATATTATGATCAACTTGAAAACAAATAGTACTAATTTTTTCATGAATCTTTTTTCTAAAAAATGTATAGTTGAATTTCGAAAAACACTTTGACCATAAAATTCTAGAGAACACCGAAATTCAACTTGATATCAACACCAATAAATTTAAGATCATCGGATCTAAGTTGAAATGATTGAGGGGTGTTCAACCATGATTTTTTATTTTATTTTTTCTAGGGTTGAACTAGCGAAAATACATTTGGCCATAAAATTTGGATAAATTCTGAAATTCAATTTCAATGTTCAGAAATTCGAAAACACTAAAATATTGTTTTCACTTCAAATCACTCACAAAAAATAAAAGAAAAACTCTAATTTATGTTCATGGCCAAACACAACTAATATCATTTTCAGTTTTAAAAAAACTCACAAATTTTATCATCAATAATAAATCGGTAGTAACCAAATGAATCAGATCTACATAATTTATGGGTATGGCCTTCCACAAGATGTTCCTTCTAATAACGCTAAGGGGGCAAATTTGTTCAAATGCATAATAGCATGGTTATTTACGTCAAAAAGTCATTCATAGTTAAACAACAACAAAAAATCAATGAAATAATCTTGAGATATCAAAATTTAATCGATTTGGATTGATTTTTCGATTAGTTTATACCTGCAATGACCATGTTCATACACTTCAACACGACCGTCGAGTTTGAAGTAGCCATGAAGATAAGAGCCTAGCTGAAAACTTCCCAGTTTCCTTCCAAACAGTTGAATGAAAACAGTAAGGTCAGCACTTGCATGAATCTGAGCCATTTCATCATCACTATACGCAAGGTTTAATGATGGTGGCGGAACAGTAATATTAGGGTTTCTGAGAAAGTCAATTGTCATATTGGTGACAATGGAGGCTTTAGAAACTCTAGGTTTTATGTTGTGGACTTCTATATAGTGGGTGGAAGTGGGGTGGGTTGGCATGGGATGGGGGATGGTGAAATCCTTTGTGTGTAGGAAATAATGAACTCCTTTGATACTTTTAGGGTTTTAATCATTTCTTAATTATGATGAGTAGTTCTTAAATGTATAAGATTTATAAATGCTCAGAAGTTTGAATCTCAAAATTTTAATACTGATTCTTTCATCTTCTAACCAACTACTAAATATGGTATTACTTATAATAAATGTAATACTTAGAATCATTTGGAAGTTAGTTAGAGTTATGCATATATTAATGATATATAGATTAGTTGTGAGAGAATATGTATATCTATGTCCTTCATTTAGGTTTTTTGTCTTACTTTTTTTAGTCCAATTTAAAAGGAGTATCTCTTTTCCTTTTTAGTAAATTTTTAATTTTAACTATCCACATAATCACATGTTTAAGACCACAAGAATACAAAATATTTTGACACATTCTAAATTTTTTAGTTAAAGACTATACGATTTAAATGTCTTTTCTATATCAAGTCAAAATTAGATAAATAAATTGAAATGAAGAGAGTGTTATTTTATGCGATATTAGTTATACAGAGTTTGATTTTTCATGTATTAGGTATTCAACATTAGATCCTGCATGAAATAATACAAAAATTTCCTTATAATTTATACATATATTAGTTATGCAAATTTCTAAATTACCAACTAAACATCATATTAATTTGTACATAAATAACTTATTTTCTTTCCAATTACCAAATATAATATTCCAGGTTAGGTGCCAAAATGACATAGTTTTTCTCCTCCAAAGTCCATTAAAAAGTCAAAATTAAAATTAAAATTATTATTTTATCTCACTTTATTTAATTTAAATCAAATACATATTTGTATTATATTTATATATGTCATATTTCCTATATCATTACTTCAGTTTAATAAATCAAAACAATTAAAAGTATCCACTAAATAATTTCGTTCTAATTAAAAAAATATATACTAAGAAATTGTTTGGCAGTGAACAAATTATCCCCAGATCAATACCCAATAACTCCTTGGACCAAATTTTGGTCCTAAATATTTTACTGAAAATATTTAATTTCTAGCTGATAGAATATGTATGTCGAGGGTTTTCCGAAAATAATTATTTTATTTTTATAAAATAATGATAAACTTTGCATGAGATTCCACTGATATGTTATTTTTGTTAGCTGATAAAATATGTATCTCTGGTCCTTATACCTTAGGAAATATATATATATATATGGGAAGACTTTGATATGTGGAAGAGTAAAAAAAAAATATTGAATACTATAGTAAATATCATAATATCAAAAACAAATAAAAAAATCATAATATCAAAGTTGAAGAGTAAAAAAAAATGATTTCAATATAGTTAGAAACAAATTTAGTATAGGTGCTTTGCATGTACGTATCGCGTCAATTAATAAAATATAAATAAAAAAATAAATAAATTATTATGTGTATAAAATTTATATCATCGAGCATACAACTATAAATAATTATGTAAATATTACTATCTCATATCATTACAACAGCAACAACGTACCCAGTGGAATCTCACGAGTGGAGTCTGGGACCTTACCACTACCTCATAGAGGTAGAGAAGCTGTTTTCAGGGAACCCTCGTCTACTCTCTCATATCATTAAGTTTATAAATACGTTATTTTTCTATTTCTATCGCGGATTCATGTGTTATTTTATTTCAATCTTAAATATTAGGTAAACTATTAGTAAAAAAATTGACTTTTTTCATATTTTTTTGAAGGTTTTTTTTGCCTTTTTTAGCGATTTGAATAAAGTAATATTAATTCTTACTTAAAAGAAGTACTCCCTCCGTCCAGCTTTACTTGGCCCTTATTGACTTGGCACAAGGATTAAGAAGTAGTAAATGATAGGGGTAATTTTACCAAATCACCCTTTGAATATAATTAATACAATGTATTGAAAAATGTAATGGGGAAATAACTATAATTAATGACAAGGGTAAATTAGGAACTAAGTGTAAAATTATCTATTGATTTTATAAACTGGACAAGTATTGTTGGACATCCTAAAATAGTATAGGGGTCAAATAAAGATGAACAGAGAGAGTAATTGCAGAATAAATTTTAATATTTGTCTTTTTTGGTAGTAACTTTGAACACATGTTAAATAAAGTAAATATAGATAATAATAGACATTAGTCTTTCGGTAATATTTTTAATAAATATTAAATATCAAATATTTAAGTTGATGTTGGAAAATTATACGCATAGCGAAATCATATCAAAATCGTACTGCTTATATAAATAATAAATCACATATATGTTTATGCTAGAATAGTATACAATCATTTAAATTTAATTTAATAAATATCTCTTGAAGCATTATCAAATATAATAATTGGTTATTAATCTATAATCCGACATAATAAAAAAAAATATGTAAGTTATGACGAAAACTTATGAATAAATTATCTCGAGATCAATAACTAACAACTCCTTAATTATAATATTATTTCAATAAACATATTTAATCTCGAATTGATTAAATATGTGTTTTTTTATCTTATAAAATAAGTAGTATGTTAGGTATAGATTAACGTGCAGCTCAATTTTCAAAAATTATTTAATATATAGTACTTTATATTTTTTTTTAATAGGAGTGATAAGAGATATAATAAGATATACTAATTTTTTACTTATTAAATAAGTAATTAATGAATGAAAAAATGAAAGAAAAATTTTAAAAATGAGATGAAAGATAATTAGTTTTCTAGGCCATAAAGAGATATCACATTACTTTGTTTATATCTAACTTTATATATATAAATTGTGCATTATGAAAGAAAAAAATTCAAAAATAAGATGAAAGAAAATTAGTTTTCTAATATTAGATGATTTCTTCTCTCAGTCCTAACATTGAAGGACGTAATTACCTGATACATGTTGTTGGTGGAATGTAGTGTATATTTTGTGTATTTAGCTGAGGTGTGCACAAGTTGGCCTCCTAGTGGTCGTGAATTGAGAACCATGAGGTTTCATATTCAATCCAGCGGAATAAAAAACATTAGGTGATTTCTTCCTATCGATCGATCCTAGCGTTGATAGACATAATTACCTAGTACGTGTTGCTAGTAGGATGTGGTATATATCTCGTGGATTTAGTAGAGGTATGGACAAGCTAGTCATACATGATGATTATAAAATAATAATAAAGCCATATATTGTGGTTGTCTAGTGGTCGTGAGTTGAGTTGTAACTACAGTTTGAGTTTTGTATAATTCGCTCAATTTATACAAATGTTGTGTGCGAATCAAATTGTATAGTGAAATATACAAACATTGTGAATTGTATAGCGAATTATACAAACGTTGTGCACGAATTGCATAGCAAAATATACAAATGTTTGTGCGAATTATACAAATATTGTTATAACTATAGTTTGAAAATATAATTACTTAAACTATATCTATAAATCATAATTAAGATATTTTTGAGTGGCTATATGCGAAAATTTATCTCTGTGTAATTTGTCTATAGGCCCATATGAAATTTGTGTTTTAGCTGGGATGGACAATTATGTGATTGAGCCCAATGGGCCTGTTCTTTCTTTGGGCCAACTTGACTTGATTCTCAACAAAATTGATCAGTTTACTTTATTTTTAAACTTTTTGGGACAAAAGGTGAGTGCTTAAAAACAAGGTAAAATTACACTGAGATACACTAAACTTAAAAAATTACAAAAACAATAGTCCTCGTTGTATAGACATGTATAGTCAGTGTATATTTGTGTATCATAATGTATATTTTGTGTATAACCCATGTATAAGTAATATACATTGTATAGAAGTGTATACTTTCTATAACTTTTGACAAATCATATTGTATAGTCATGTATAGTTTCGGTGATTTTGGATTATTTTTTATGTAAATAAAACATGGGCTACATTTTTTTGTAAATATTTTACTTTTTTGTATATATATGTAATTTCCCTTAAAAACAATTTGTAATTTTTCCAAATACCTCAAAACTTAAAAGCTAATCCAAATACCCCCTAGTTCGATTTGGAATTTGACCTGTCAAAAGTGTAACTTCATAACTCGAATTTGTTTGAAAGCGGCTTAAAATTAGACCTCAAGTATGAAGTTTTGATTTTGACAGTTCAAACTTCTAACGAAAACTAGACCTTCAAATATGAATTTAGGCTTTCGTAGTTCATCTACATGAGAAGAAAAAGAAGCACCAACAACAATAAGAGCTATTTTATGTTTGGCAAAATGCTATATTGTGAATAATTTTTTTTGAATATGCTAGCGTCATACCTACCAAATTTATAAGCATTGCTATTAAAATTATGAAGATTCTATAAAAATAGAATCATGTTTATAATTTTGAATGTCTCAAATTAAAGTAAAATATTTTAATTATTGGGAATTTGATATTGGTTTCATTTTCATTCATTTATAAACAATACATAATTATCTTCTGCTTATGGGGCTCGATTTTCAGACGAGGGTTTTTCGAAAACAGACTCTTTATCTCCATGAGATAGTGATAAGGTGTGCGTATATTTTACCCTCCCCAAACCCCACTCATGAAATTCCACTGAGTATATTGTTATTGTATAAACAATACATAATTAGATACTATAAATAAATAAATGTGTGTGTTTTTGTTGAAAATTGATTTGAGATACTTGGAGAACAAGTTCTACTTGGATTTTATAATTATTTATTTGAAAGTTCTATGAATTTTCTTCTTTTGTTTTAAAATAAAATATTTTTCCTAGCCACCTAACTTTAGACTTTATTTTTTTTTTAAAAAAAAGACTTTATGTATTCACTTTTGGTCAGAAGTATACTGCTGATGACTCATAATGATCTGTATGAAATTTCTTCACAAATTTACCACATGAGAATTATTTTATGGTTATTATTTTAATTAATAGAATTTATTACTAGATCATTAGATATAATTTTGTAGCATAATAACACCAGACCAATTAAAAAATTCTAATAAAAATTGGTTTCAAAAGATCAAATAATTAAATCATGTGATAATATATGATATTAAATGTATCGTTGATTAGTGTGGTGAGATGGTTTAGATCCCTTCTTCGTTGAATTAGATGTCTCGAATCCAAACGCAAGGCTATGATATTAGGTATGGGTTTGGACAAATCTAATAATTCTGCTTAATTAATAAGATTTTGTATACTCTCTCTGTTCACTTTTACTTGTTATTATTTCGCTTTTAGAGGTCAACTTGATTAAACTTCAAAGCAAAATTTAATATTTAAAATCTAAAATTTAGATGGTTGAAAACTATGTGAAAAATGCTATAAGTTGCAATCCGTCTCATATTAATATGATGAAAAAATACATCTTAAAATGTTGGTCAAAATTCATATAGTTTGACCTCGATAAGTGAAATAGTGACAATTAAAAGTGAAAGCAGAGAGTATTATATTAGGAAATTAAATTCGTTATTAAGTTATGATAAATAAAATTTAGTGTTTCAAAACATCATTAATAAAGTTAGTTTAGTAAAATTAACCTCTAATTAAAATTTTCTTAAAGGAGTTAAATAATTATAATTTTCTTTAATATATACTTTAATCTCTTATGGATCCCTTAATTTAAGGTAATTATTTTTTTAGAAATGTTTAATTAAGTGTCTAGATTCATCATATATTGATCCACTAGGATTCTTCAGTTTAGAAGCATTTTTTTAATGTGATACAAAATATATGTGAAAATGATGGGATCAAACTTGGACTCACATTGAGATAAGGAGTGACTTTTCAAAAATAAATAAATAAATTATTTTTTCTTTATTTTTAAAGATCTCAAATTTGAATCTTGAAATTTTTTAAAAAATATATTTTTCATTTAATATGTTTTATGCATTGGAAATCTTGATTAATTGAAAGTTCGAAGTAAGTATTGAACATCAAATAATGAGAAAATAAAAAGGGAAAATAAAAGTATTTTTTTTATGTGATATTTGATATAGAGAGTAGCTTTCAATCATAAAAGGATTGTGATGAAATGTAAAGAATTTCGATAAAGAGCATTCTTCTTTTTTATAAGCCTTATGCAAGAGGAATTTAGATTAATTAAGGCTGAAACGAATATCAAATACTAAATAAGAATTTTTCTTCATTTTATGTTCCATCGATAAACATCAACAACTTCAAATTGGATCAGTTTCTCCTCAACAAATAAGTGTAAGGGTCATAAAATCCTATATTTTTTATTACAAAACAAATAAGCCGAAAAAGATGAATTATTTTGTGAACAAATCTTGATTCTGTAAAAAATAAAATTTGTGCCTGTGAAAATTATCGAGTAATCGTAGCTTAAATTTTTTTTTAAAAAAAAATGTAAAGGAGGTTTCTATCCCTTTCTCATTTTTATTACTTTTTGGCTGCAACAATGTCTCCATCAAATTCTGCATATTTGATATCCCCATGTGAGTTAGCTAGCCATGTTATTTTATCTCTACAAAATGATAGTTACTTTTGAGAGGTTCTTGATTTCTTCTTTCCAACTCATTATTCCCTTTTTTGGAGGTGCGTGGGTGAATATCTCAAACGATGTCACAATCTTTTCAACTTACAAATCAATCAGTATTTGATTAAAATTTTTTTTAGTAGTATTTCATTTTGAGGATTCACAGAAATATCTCGGATAGTGTCACAATCTGTTTAACGTATAACAATGTGTTGAACTACTTTAACAAATTTGTGAGTGAAATATTCAGCGTTTGATGTTTGTATAAGGGCACATAGGGAATGAATGGGAAGATTGAAAAGTTGAAAGAAGAAAGAACTTTTTGTTGTAAATAATGCAAATCTCAATTAGATGATAAAAAAAATTATGAAAAATATGGTGGGATAGATAAAATATGGTTAATTAAACATTTTGTATTTGAATTTTGGGAATATAGAATTTTTTGACAAAAAGTGATTACCCCTTTAAACCCTATGCAATGCTAATTTGAATGATTCATTCATATTATATTCTGCCCGTCTATTTTTATTTGTTCCATATTGACTTTGGCACAGAGATTAAGAAGTAGTAAATGATAATATGTATTTTTACCAAATTATTCTTTGAATATAATAAATACAATATCTTGAAAAATATAATAGGGAAATGACTGTAATTAATGATAAGGGTAAATTAAAAACTAAGGGTAAAATTATCTCTTAATGTTGGACATCCCAAAATAGTATAATGGACAAATATAGATGGACAGATGGAGTATTAGAGAATTTTGGATATCGAAAGGTTATAAAATAACAACAACAACATAGGGTTTTGAAGAGGGTAAAATGTACGCAGACTTTACCACTACCTCATAGAGATAGAGATAGAGAGGTTGTTTCTGAAAGATCCTCATCTCAAAAATATCAAGCCGCATAAGTGATATCGAAAGGTTATATAAAATAAAAATTCAAAGTAATTTATTTGAAGATGTCATTGAGTAATATAATCACTCATTCATGTGACAATGGTATTAGATGCCATCGAAAATTTCAAGTCTCTCATTAAATCAAACAATCAAAGGAATTAATCTCTTCGATTTGATCTATTTTTCAATCATAGTGTAATTATAAAAAAAAAAAATGAGAAAATCAAAAGTATCAAGAAATCCGAAAATTTTAAAATATCTCCTTTTATGTTGATAAAATTTATAAATTTAATAAATCGATATAATTGAGTTAATTTTTTTTTGTATAAAAAATCAAACCAATTCGTTCTACGTCTACCTCTCGCGTTCAAAATAATAACATCAAACAACTTTTTTCCACGTGTCATTAGCAATGTTCACCATGTAATTAAATATTTGGACCCTGATTAATTATAAATTAAGCACAATTAACATAAGTTACTTAGACAAAATAGCACCTCACAAGATAATAATGTCAATTAAACTTTTAAAACAAATGATTTAACATTTTAAATACTCAAAGAAACAAAAACGTGTAATATCTCTCTCAATTTATTATCTATAGAGTTATATTACTGTAAAATATGACAAACAATTGAATCAGGAGTGCATAATTCAATTAATTGAAGGTTTAATGTCCTTATTTCGATATCATATAGACAAAAAATTTAATTTATTAATAATTGAAGGATCAAAAGTGTCATTAACTCGAGATAAATTATGGAGTTCTAACCAACTTGACTAATTTCTTATGATTGATATTTTCTGTTCGTCAAATTGTAATATCTAGGTCAGCTTGCATACATCTCGATTAATTTCATGAGATATTTGCTATTTGTGATTAATACAAATATTGAGTAACTTTTTATCCACTGGTTTAATTTTATTTTATTTTAATTCCTCATATGTCATCATTATTATCTTGAAGAAATATCGACTTCTTAATGATAAAAAAATGAATTATAAGGTTTCAAACACGTAACTAACAAAAGTTTAATTAGATTTTAATTAATTATAATATATTATTATAAAATTAATTGGATGCACATTATAATATAAAATTAAGTATTGAAATTCCAAGAAGATAACGTGTTACTATATGAAAACTTAAACTATAAATTTTAAAAAAACATTTCTTTCAAAACATTGATTAGTTCAAGTTAATCTAAGTCAAATGAAAACTTAAACTATAAATTTTTTAAAAAAAAATTCTTTCAAAACATTGATTAGTTCAAGTTAATCTAAGTCAAATAAAAAATTTATGGTATGTGATATTCCGTCGATATATTGATATCATATCAGTATCATATACTCCGTTAATATATTGATATTTTATCGGTATCATATAGGATTGAACTTTTTTTTTATAAAGAAAAAATTATTAAACTCTAAATTAGTAGAAAATATGTTCTTTGTAATACTCTATTAGTATATCGATACCATATCAGTATCATATACGAGTGAGCTTAATCCTCCGTATTACTCCATCAGTATCATATAGGATTGAACACCTTAAAAAAAACACAATTAAGATATAATATACTCTGCGGGTATATTAATACCCTATCTATACAATACTCCGTCAGTATATTGATATTCTCTATGATACTTCATCAGTGTATAATACCTTATCAATATCATATAGAGTGGATATTTACGTCGACATGATATCAACACACAAATTTTGATAGTAAAAAAATTAAGAGAATCTTAATTATAATTAATTACAATATACCGCAAATTATTAAATTTTCACAAATATATTTCACAAGATTCTATTAGGAAATTGTGAAGAAATTTCATACAAACATTATGGGCCATCAATAGTATATGAATTTGAGAAAGAAAAAAAAAGGAAAAACAAAAAAGTCAAAAAAGAGGTTGTAAAAGGAAAAACATGAAAGTACAAAGAAACATACAATTCGAGGCGGAGCTAGAATTTATCTCATTCGATTGATTTCAATAATTTTTATTTAAAATTTATATTTATTTTAAGCAATTCATTCGAAACATACAAATTATTAATTTACAAGTTAGTAGCTTAAAAGAATTAAAATCCTTGAATCTATAAATTTTAGTTCCCACCTTCATACGTAATAACAATCATCCTCTATAGCAATATTTTAGAATGACGATCAATTATGTTTTGATCAATTATTTATGTTATATTGTATATTTTCTAAAGGAATCATAAAATATTCAAATAAACTAACATCGTTATAAAGAAATTTGATTTTATATATTTAATTTTTTTAATAGAAAAATTCATTTTTTTCTAAGAAATAGTGATGAAAGATGAAACTTGATTTCCAAAAAAAAACTTGATTTCCAAGTCATTGCAAGTCAATTCATCAACTTTTTCTTGAAAATATTCAACTATAATATATTAAAGTAGTAATAGAATCGTCAAATAATTATTTGGTATTAAATAAAGCTATCCCGATAAAAAATAATGCAAAAAACCACAAGTTATATGAGTTAAAATTTGATTTTAACATTCGAACGTATCAAAAAGTGGTACGCGATATTTGAAGTTTCGTCAAATATAATTCAGTAGTGCTTGTCAAAAGTGGCACATAAGAGTTAAAGTTTAGTCAAATCCAATTCAGCGGTGCTCAGATCAGACATGACCTTTAATTACATTTTGTAAAGTTATTTCTCTCAACTGCTTTGAAATGTTTTTCTTAAATCGAGCATCCATCAAAAAAACCTCTTCACATTCACAAGATAAGATCATGATCCGCGTATACACTATCCTCCCAGAACTCACGCGCGTAATACTCTTAATATATTGTTGAAAAAAAATTATTTTATACCACAACCACATAGATACATACATATATTATTTAAAAAGAAAAAAGTATTTATGCAAATATTTAGAAAATTAAAATGAAGAATATTTTATGGTACAAAAACTTATAGAGGATGGATATCCAAAGTCCTAAATTATTAGAGATCACACTAAGAAAATAATTTTTATGCTTGTATTATATATCAGTGAAGCTTTATAGGGTCTTTCTGTCCAGGTGCAGGTAGTCTGTATCTTCGCGAACATGTCTATTTCACCGAGCCTCTCTCTGAGACAGTGCCCAAATCATTACACCTGTCGTGCAGGTCGAAATTTACTCGACAAGGAATTTCGCTACCTTAGAACTGTTATAGTTACTATCACCGTTCACCGAGACTTCGATCGTCGGCTCTCCTGTCATCAGGTCATCAACTTTCTTAACCTTCCGGCACTGGACAGGCGTCAACCCCCATACATAGTCTTACGACTTTGCGGAGATATACATATATACAAATCATTATTTTTTAAAAAATAAATAAATAAAAATAGTGAAATTTGCCTCTTCTTTCTTTATTACAAGGACTCTTTCTATATGGAAATGGTGAAGAAATTTCATACACAAACATTTATGGGCCATCAAAGGGGGAAAAGAAAAAATAGAAAACAAAAAAAGGCAAAAAAGAGGTCATGAAAGGAAACATATAGTGTAAGTACATTGAAATATCTTTTCAATAACAAAAAAAATAATACAAATTTCAATTTAGCTTGAAAAGTATTTAACTATACATTAAAATAGTAATAGAATTGACAAATAATTATATAATATTAGATGAAGCTATCTTGAAATAAAAAATATAAAAATGCACAAATTTTTATGAGTCAAAAATTAATTTTGACGTTCCAACATATCAGAAAGCGATACGTGGTAGTCGAAGTTTAGTCAAATCCAATTTAATGGTGCTTATCAGAAAGCGATACGTAGGAGTCGAAGTTTAGTCAAAATTCAATTCAATTATATTTATCAGAATGCGTACGTGAGAGTCGAAATTTAGTCGAATTCAATTCAACAATTCTTAGATCAGACATGACTTCGAGTCACGTTCAATAAAATTATTTCTATTTATTGAATTCTGGAGTAACGAAGCAGACCTGCTTAGCTTTGCAATGATAGATTTGAAGGTAGGATGTATCAATTTAGATGAAGTTATCTTGGAATAAAAAATACAAAAATGCATGAATTTTTATGAGTCAAAAATCAATTTTGACGTTCCAACATATTAGAAAGCAATACGTGGCAGTCGAAGTTTAGTCAAATCCAATTCAGTGGTACTTATCAAAAAGCGACACGTGACAGTTGGAGTTTGGTCAAATCCAACTCAGTCGTGTTTATCAGAATGCGGTACATGAGAGTCAAAGTTTAGTCGAATCCAATTCAACAATTCTTAGATCAGACATGACTTCGAGTCACATTCAATAAAATTATTCCTATTTGTTGAATGTTTGGAGTAACGAAACAGACCTGCTTAGCTTTGGAGTGATAGTTTTGAAGGTAGGATTTATCAATTTAGATGAAGTTCTTGAAATAAAAAATACAAAAAACACAAAAATTTATGAGTCAAAAATCAATTTTGACGTTCCAACATATTAGAAAGCGATACGTGGCGGTCGAAGTTTAGTCAAATCCAATTCAGTAGTGCTTATCAGAAAGCGATACGTGGTAGTTGAAGTTTAGTCAAATCCAACTCAATTGTGTTTATCAGAACACGATACGTGGGAGTCAAAGTTTAGTCGAATCCAATTCAACAATTCTTAGACCAAACATGACTTCAAGTCGCGTTCAATAAACTTATTCCCATTTATTAAATATCTGAAATAACGAATCAAACTTGCTTAGCTTTGGAGTGATAGATTTGAAGGTAGGATTTATCAATCTACAGATGAGATAGATATTATCAGCAATTGTTCATTTAATATTAAAATGATTCTAATATGAAAATATATTAAATGCAATATTACAATAAATTGTCTCAATTATATAGTGATATTTGATAATGTAAAAATTTAAGTAAAAGTAAATAAATTAATGCTTATAAAAAAATAACTCTCTAATTTTATTGGACCCCTCCAAAATATTTGAGTAGAAACATGTAGAGTGTTTTTTTTTAAATACATAATAAAATATAGATATGAGGGGTGAATATTCCAATAAATACGAAAAAAAAGGTACATAAATAAAAACAACAAGCTTGACAATAAGAAAAAAAAAATTAAAAATGAAGAATATTTCATGGTATTAGTGGTATCACCTTCCACAATTGTTAATTTTTTTTTTCACAATAATAATACAAAAATTTATATTGGGACGACATAAATGTCGTTGCAAAAGAATATTTGGATTTAAGAAAAGGTAAATCGAAAAAGTATTTGGGAGAGATCTTCAAGACATCAAGACATGACTCTAAATAAAAAACACTAGAAATTTAAGTATTATTTCGCTTGTTCATAAAATATGTTTGGTGGTAATCTGGAGCATCATATCCGCTTCTCCTTTCATACCAATAATATTCTCATAGTGGTCTTTTATTGTTCAATTTTATCACTATTTCTTACGCTTCAATAATTGTATTATTTCTTTGTTGTTATTGTTCCTTCTCCGCTTTCATATTCTTTTCTTCCAATATGCTTTGAAAAATGTTTTCTTGAACCGAAGATTTATTAAAAACAATCATTCTGCCTCCATAGGATAATGATGAATTCCGCGTACCCATTATAGGATATGTCTAGTGGTAGTCTAGACCCCAAGCATACCATATGCTCCTCCTTTCGTAAAAATAATATTGGTACTATTATCGCGATTGTATTGTTCAATTTCTGTCACTATTTATTGTTTCTTAAGCTTCAATAATCGTACCATTTCTCCGTCATTATTATTGTTCGTTCTACCCTTTCATATTTTCTTCCTCCAATCCATTTTGTCAACGCTTTTTTCAAACCGAACATCCATCGAAAACAACCCCTCTACCTCCACAAGATAATGATAAAGTCCATGTACCAATATCCTCCTCATATCTTACATATAAAATTACACTGGATATATTTTTGTAAAAAAAAAAAAAACTCATATTATATACCAGTTAGGGGGGGGAGGAAGGGAGG
>JBCEWC010002982.1:0-15444 GCA_038996855.1 Solanum aculeatissimum | reverse complement strand
CACTTGGAGACCCCCCCCCCCCCCCCCCCACCACTATCCTCCTCAAATCTTGCATGTAAAATTATACTGGATATATTTTTATAAAAAATACTCATATTATATACCACATAGACACACATATATATATATACACACACATACACAATAACTCCATAAATAAATATTTAGAAAATTAAAATGAAGAATATTTCATGGTATAAAACCTTATCAAGGATGGATATATCCAAAGTCCAAAACCTTACAAAGATCACAACAACAAGGGCACTAATGGAATTTCCACTCCACAATTATTGATGGTTAAAAAATTTATTTATTTTTTTTAAAATTAATTACTTGTATTATATACCCCACCTATACACACAAAAAATGAAAAATAAATACAAAAATACAAATCATTATCTTTTTTAAAAGTAAAAAAATAAATTAAAATACAGCTGAAATTTACCTCTTCTTTCCCTAAATTTTAGGACTAGGACTCTTTTTTTTCTCTTTTATAAATCTTCTTGAAGAACTCATCAACTTCTCTGCTTTCATTGCTCAGCACTTCCTTCATATTGAAGGATTCTTCTTTTCTCTTTGATAAATAGAAAGAAAATTACCCACAAACATTTTTTTATGATTTTTTGAAGTTTTTTTTGATTTTTTGATTTTTTTGGGGTTTATTGAGCAATACATCAACAGCACTTGTCTAGAAGAACAAGAAAGCACAGAACCAAGCAACCCAGATAACCCCTTTACAAAATTATTAATATTGTTAAGGAGAAGAATATTTGGTTTTTGTGTTAAACTTGTTCTTCCTCAATCTATTTGTTGGTTTCTGTGGTTTAATTTTCTTAAAGCTTTGGCTTTTTTTTTTGTTTTCTGTACAGTGGGTTGTTTTGATTTCGTTTGAGGTTTTTATGTTGTGTTTGGGTTGAAGAATCTTAGATTTCGTTTGGGTTTTCTGAGGATTTGGAGTTTGTTGAGGTGGGGTTTTTGAAAAGTTGGTTTTTTTCTGTGATTTTGCTGATGGGGTGTTTGAAATCTGGACGTTGGTGAAAAATTGCTTAGTGGGTCGTTGATATTTTGGAGGTCCATTGCTGAATTCGTTTGTGGGTCTGCTGAAATTTGTGTTTGTTTGAACGAAGATTTGGGGTCTTGTTGGGGAAGTATTTGGTGGGGTTGTTTTTGTTTGGGTGTTTTTGGGAGGTTTTACTAGATTTGAGAAAGACGGGGTTTTTCTTTAGCATATAAGAATCTGATTGTGTTGAGGAGATCCCTTTTGGGTTTGACGGGTTTCAGAGTTATTTGTGATTCATATAGTTGTTTAAATTGGATTTATGGCATATTGACATCTGTTTTGAAAGATTTGCTGGGTGAATTTCTTGAGGATTTGGGTATTGAAGTTGTGATTTGGTTGTCTGGTTGAGCTTTGAAGGGATAAAATGAGTTTAAATGCTTCATCTGGTGTGGTACAAATAGGGAAGCTTTTGGTTCTTATTGCTGAGAATGGGCAATCATATGAACTGAATTGTGATGAATATACCCTTGTTGATGCTGTTCAGCAGTACCTTGAGTCTGTTACTGGGATTCCTGTTGGTGATCAGCTTCTTTTGTGCTTAGATGTGAAACTTGAATTGCATTGTCCCCTTTCTACTTACAAGCTCCCATCAGATGACCGGGAAGTTATCTTGTTTAATAAATCTAGAATGAGAAGCAATGCGCCACCTCCATTACCCGAGCAAGTTGAGATAATTGATATTCTTGATCCGCCATTACCATCGCCCTCTCATGACCCCCATCCTTTGGATGATGCTTCAGACCCTGCCTTAAAAGCCTTGCCTTCTTATGAGAGGCAATTCAGGTTCCATTTCCAGCGTGGTCATGCTATTTACAGCCGTTCCCAAATGAGAATCGACATTTGTGAGAGGCTTTCAAGAGAGCAAAAAGTGCAAGAGAGGGTCTTAGGGATTGCTAGGGGCAATCTGGATCACTTCTATGGGATGATACTTCAAAATTACAATGACTTTTTAAAGTGTTACTCCCAGCAATATCGTAGCCATACTAACTTGCTGAATAATTTTCCAAGGGATTTAGACAAGTTGAAGGCTTGCAAACTTCATCCCGCTTTGCTGACTGCTAACCGCATGTGTTTGCTGGATTTCGTGAAAGAAGAGAACTTGCGGAAGTGGGCAGATGATTGTACTAGTTCCCACAGGCAGTTTGAAAATAAAGTGTCCGAATTTAAGCTCGAGTTTGGAGAGCTAGAGCACAATGCTAAGCATTTATTTTCTACCAAGGTTTCACATCTTATAAGGGAAGTTGAATTAGCTATCAGAGACCATCAGAAGTATGTCAGTGAGCAAAAAAGCATAATGCAGGCTTTGAGGTTTGTTCTCTACCTCTTCCTCTCTTGTTGCTCTCGCTGTGCCTCCCCTTGTCCTTCCCTCACCCTCAGCATGTGTATCCACGAAGCTTAATAATTTACATGTGTTGGATAACTGCCAATATATCCATGTTGTGCCCTTCTGCTGTGCAAATTTACTGATTTAGAGTCTAGCTTTGTCAGGGACAGTTTTCTGTTTGCTTCGTGTAGGTTATGGTGATGAATCATACTTGTAGGAAAAGGAAGTTTTGTTAATGAATTTAGAGTTTGTTTTGTTCATGGATCGTCTCTCTCTATAAAAAATGTCATTGATACTTCTTTGGCATTTGTTTTAACATTTAAAATAAGTGATACTTCCTTTGGCCTTTTGACGCCTTTGCAAGTCTTTTAGGTTAAAGGCATCTCAGTTAACTTAATTACTTTTAGTTCAATACGCTTACCTCTGTAGTAATAAATTAACGTCTTTAGTAACAACAGTCTAGTAGGTGAGGAAGGAATTTTATCATAACATTCTGTTCCAACAAGTAAAGACTTCTGTTCCTGTGCTCATCCATGTTACAATAGCAACATGGGGCTTCATCCGGTTTTATATAAGTAATATCGGACTATGCTAGTTACTTGAGGATGTCATATTGCTTACGCTTGTAGCTCAAACGAGCTAAAACCGAAGTCACATGTGAAGAGAAGGGGTGAAATCTGATTTGGAAGTTTTTGAGCACTCTCATTCATAGTTATTTTTCTTGTTTGAGTTCCAACTTTGACCTTTCTATGAATGAGATCTCATATTTTTAGTACATGTTACCATCCTCACTTTAAGCTGACGCATTAATCTGATCATTAGTTTTACCGAAGGAATTTTTTCTCAGTGGATCAGGGTCCAGAGCTTTCATAGATGAAGGTAGTTGATTTATGACAACTCTTTGTTACAATTTGTTAACATACATCTGTACTTCATATGTTTTTTTCCTGGGTTGTTTATATCCAGCGATTTGGAACATGTAAGAAGGTGTTCAGGATATTTACAAAGATTTTGTCATTTTTAACCATGGAGTCTAAAAGATTGTAGGATGTTCACTGAATTAATTGGTTTAAGTACATCCGTCGCTTTACTTGGGTATAGTTGATATCTTTTTCCTTGGACAAGAAAGACTACAGAATCCTCTTTTAAAGTGCTGTTGTCTGTGTTTTAATAATCATAATTCTGTTAACTTTATATGCAGCAAGGATGTGAATATGGTCAAAAAGCTCGTGGATGACTGTTTGACCAATCAGTTATCGTCTTCCCTCCGTCCACATGATGCTGTTTCAGCCTTGGGACCAATGTATGAATGCCATGAGAAAAGTTACCTTCCTAAGATGCAGGCTTGTGATGGTGAAATCTCCAATTTGGTTGAGTTCTGCAAGGATAAAAAGAACGAAATGAACATTCTTGTTCATAATTACATGCAAAAGGTAGCATACATCCAGTTCACCATCAAAGATATACGATGCAAATTTGCTGTTTTCCAGGAAGCTTTGAGGCGTCAAAGTGATTTGTTTGAGCACTTAAAAGTGGTCCGAGGGATTGGTCCTGCATACAGGGCATGCCTTGCCGAAGTGGTAAGAAGAAAAGCTGCAATGAAACTGTATATGGGAATGGCTGGGCAATTAGCTGAACGGCTTGCAACCAGGAGGGAGGCAGAAGTTTGTAGAAGAGAGGAGTTTCTGAGGATAAATAGTACATACATTCCTCGAGATATTTTGGCTTCCATGGGACTGTATGATACCCCTAACCACTGTGATGTCAATATAACTCCTTTTGACACTAAATTGCTCGACGTTGATATCTCAGACATAGATCGCTATGCTCCTGAGTATCTATTGGGACTCTCTTTCAGGAGTGAAAAGCATGGGACATTTAAGAGTCCACTTTCCATGTCTAATGATGGTTCTCAGTCAGCAGAAACTGGGTTAAGTGACTCCGCTGAGAAAATTGATTGTGAGGAATTACTTCAGGGCTCAGAGATTCTGGATATTGCTGGAACTAGCAAAATGGAAGTGGAAAATGCAAAATTGAGGGCTGAACTTGCTTCTAAAATAGCCTTTATGTGTTCTACGTGTCCTGAATTTGATTATGAGTCGCTTGATGACAGTAAAATTGATAGTTTACTAAAAGAAGCAAGAGAGAAGACCTCTGAGGCCCTGCATCATAAAGAAGAGTATGAAAAACACCTTCAATCTATGCTTAAGGCGAAGCAAATTCAGTGTGAATCTTATGAAAAACGGATTCAGGAGTTAGAACAGAGGTTGTCTGATCATTACTCGCAAGGGCACGCACATTCTGCTGATGAGGGTGTATCTAACTTAACTGTTTCAGCTGTGAAGAATGATGACAGCAAATCAGATGTGTCTGGTGTTGGAGAAGCTCATATGCCTTGTATGCCTGCTGAAGTCATGGATGAGGTTTCTTGTGCCTCTAGTTCATCAAATATTAGGCCTGTCTCTAAACAAATCAAGGAACAAGAAGGCTTAGATGACAATATGATTGATTCCTCTGGTATGATTAACCCTCAGTTGGATTCATCTATGTTAGATCCACATCGTGATGAAGAGCATGAAAACTTTCTTGTGAAAGACAAGAAAGATACCACATTGGTTGGTGGAGATATGGCACTTGCAACAAGTTCCATGGCTGTGAGTATATCCCAGGCTCAGACTGACTTGCCTTCTGAAGTAACTGCTGAACAAGGTTTGGATGCTAAAGCTAGAGAGGATCTTCTCCTGGAGTTGCAAGGTGTCCTGTCTGATAAATCAAAGCTACTGGATGAAAGCGAAAGCAAGGTGAAATCCTTGACAGAGGAGGTAGCTAAGCTGGTGAGGGAGTTGGAGATCAGGGGGAAGCTTCTTGATGAATCTCAGGTTTCTTTAGTTTCCTTAACTTTTAAATTTCTGGTAACTGCTTGGAATTATCATGATTTCTGGAGAATTACAATATTCCTGAAAGTATAATAATCATGTTGCTCATACAGAGTTGTAGCCTCCATAGCTTGTCTTCCATGTAATTTGTACTTTTTGGGTCATAACTTTCTCTAGAGAAGTTGGTAGGAGGATCAAAGTAACTAACATGTCTTCTTGTGCAAGAATAGATGTCCTTCTATCTCCCAAAGCTTGGACAAATAGGAAGAAATCACTTAATGTTGCCTCCGTTAGGATTTGAACTTGAGACCTCATGGTATAGATAATTTATGGATGTATTTACAAACTTAGTGCCAAGGAATTCGGTATCTAGCTAAATTGGTGCTCCAGAAACATTTATGAGTGGATGCTAAATGGATGTCCGTGTGATTGGTGGGTTTGTCTCAATATGTGGTAGGTCAACCCATATTCGTTATTTGTTGGTGCTTATTGAAGTACGTTAACTGTAGGGTCTCTCCATGAACGGTTGAATTAACATAAAATTGAAAACTCTCTCCATGAAGGAGTGAAGAATTGAACATCGTTGGAGAGTGAGTTTCTGCCATTACTGTGTTCATTTTTACCGTGTTTTGATGTAGCCTCTTTTAGTTGCTTCTGATAGCCATGGAGTTAAAAAGGTAAGAGGATTATGGTAACAAACATATGTTCATAGAATCTCTTTCTTTTGTCTTGGTAGCAACACACAAGGGATATCTTCAACATGGACTTCTCTTGAAAAGTAATTCTAATGCAGCAGCAACTAAGTTTCATTAGAATAGGATATGTAATTGGTAGAATTTGGTAAGTTGTTAATCTGGATTTGAGATGAGGGTCTTTCGGAACCAACCTCTCTAGCTCTATAAGGTAGTGGTAAGGTCTGCGTACAATTTACCCTCCTTAGACCCCACTTGTGGGATTTCACTTGGTATGTTGTTGTTGTTAATCTAGATTTGAAATGTGTCTATGGTCCAGTTTGCTAGTCCTAAAGTTCAAGTGAATATATGCATTTTGTTGGGGTACAATAATTTTTTGGTCAAACTCAAGTTAGGTGTGGCCACGAGCACTTGGATTGGAATTGATGGGTCCGTTGCTAAGAAATTTAACGTGGACTCTTAAATCTCGAAATATGTATCATCAGGCTATGGGTGACATATCTATTTCATTCAAGCTTCATGCCGTATCGCTACGGACTAAAAGTATTTTACTACAAAATTGTACACATCATGGGAAACGTCAAGTATTTTATGTGCTATTTCGCCAGGGCTTTGGTCTAGTGGTAAAAGCAACATGTCATATGTCGGTTATGCGCACAACACTAGTTTGAAGGGGATAAGGGTGGAGGGGAGAACTCACTGCGATCAAGTTCTGAACTATATGCCACTTGCCTCGGGGATTTCTCTATTATTAAAGAAAGAAGAAGTTTAAGGCACATAATTCTTTTTGTGGAATAAAAGCATAGAACATTTTTGTCTCTCTTTCTTGGATCTTTTTCTTTTCTCTTCTGTTTACAGAATTTCCTAAGCTACTGTAAGGATAATGGACAGAATCTGAGTGTTAAAACCAAAGAAATCATTATCATCTAGGGGGATTAGTCAATTAGCTGTCCTACCAATACCATACTGTAGAAAAAAAGGAAGAAGAACAAAGCAATTTCCAAAGGCATAGCACAAAAAAGACGAGGAATAAATCACATACATTGAAGTGCAAGTGATGAATTCCTTGATCGCCTTTCTGAAAATCTTACTGCTTTAAAAAGGCCTTAATCCAACACTAATATTTCATTAATTAGAAAACATTTTATAAGAGAAACTGCTAAAGCTTTAATGATTATATTGTTAGTATGTTCGGCATAGTAAATAGTATTGTACAATTAATACAGTACAAAAACAGGTGAAGTGTTTTTTTAAATAGGAAATTTAGATATTGATAGACATACTTCACTTTACTTCGCAGCAGAAGTTCAACAAAGGACTCTAATGATAAAAGGTAAACAAAATTTAAAACAAGGAGCAATGTCTGGAGCTGACACCAAGACGCTAATCCTGTCTTTCAAAATCAGATAGCAAATAGAAGAACAACACTTTAGAAACAGACTTGGTTCAATAACAACAACATACAGACTTAGTTCAATAACAACAACATACTCAATGAAATCTCAGACCTGGAAGGGTAGAGTTTACGTAGACCTTACACTACCTCATGGAGATAGAGCGGCTGTTTTGGCTCAAATGTATCAGCCCCAAGTAAAGGAAGAAAAAACAATAAATATAGGATAGCGGCTAAAACGAAGAGCAATGTAAATTGCACAAGAAAAAAACAACATTATCAAAATAATGTGATAATCGAAAGCAGTAATAGCACAACTGTTATGGCACGACTAGTCTTATAACTAACCTTAAACCATCACAAAACAGGACAACATTTTACCCCTACTAACCTTCTACCTTAAGACGCGACCTCCACTCCTTTCTATCTAAGGTCATGTCCTCGGTAATATAAAGCCGCATCATATCCTGCCCAATTACCTCTCCTCAGTATTCTTTCGGTCTACCCCTACCCCTTTGTGTAACCCCCAGATCCAACCCCTCGCACCGTAACTGGGGCACTAACACACCTCCTCTGCACATGCGCAAACCATCTTAGTTTCACTTATCTCATGTTGTTAGCCACAGAGGCCACTCGTGCAAAAATGAAGATAAAGAAATTTGAGAAAAGTTGGTGAAGAAAGTGTTATCTCTCCCCCCCCCCCCCCCCAAAAAAAAAGAGTCAAGCTTGAAGAACATAATTTCTTATTATGATCATCCACGTTGGGGTCTCCATGGGATGATTTTGTATCATGCTCATTTGCTGCAGAGCTTTTAACTGTCTTAAAGTTAAGTTTGATCAGGTAGTCTAAATCTTGGCATTTCTCCTCTTGCCACACCGGGTGAAATATTGTCCTCTCTCATGGCCTTTTTTCTGACTTTAATCTGTCCCACAATTTTGTCTCTGAGACATCTCAATGCCTTGGTAGGCGCCACATCACCATTTCCATTGCCAGCGTTATATAGATATATAGGAGATTAGGCCTGTCTGGTATAATCCACTGTATCACTGCAATTGTCATCTCATGATATGCTAATTTTTTTTTGTTTGATTTTTCCTTAATCCTTTTCCATTGTTGATTTGCAGATGAACTGTGCTCATTTAGAAAATTGCCTTCATGAAGCAAGAGAGGAAG
The DNA here is from genome assembly GCA_038996855.1 of Solanum aculeatissimum. Classification (NCBI taxonomy): domain Eukaryota; kingdom Viridiplantae; phylum Streptophyta; class Magnoliopsida; order Solanales; family Solanaceae; genus Solanum; species Solanum aculeatissimum. The sequence goes on along the minus strand of JBCEWC010002982.1, from coordinate 6,925 downwards.
CTCAAACCCATCTATGTGCAGCTGATAGAAGAGCCTCAGAGTATAGTGCATTGCGTGCTTCTGCTGTCAAAATGCGCAGCCTCTTTGAAAGATTGAGAGCATGTGTTTTGTCTGCTGGTGCAGCTATTTTGGCTGAGTCCTTGCGTGCATTATCTCAATCCTTAGCCAAGTAAGCTTTTGCCATAATATCTTCACCCTACTTGACACGGCATTTTGCGATGCATGACAGGAACTTAGCAGAGCACATGTCCACACCTATTGTTGTTTTTCAATTGTGCTCTGCTAAATTATTATCTGAATAATTGATTCAGCTCTCCTTCTCCGACCAAAAATGATAAACAAGTACATAGATGAAGATTGAAAAATCCAATTCATCAATTTGATTTCCGGGACAAATGCAATAAATCATCGAAGACTTTACTCACTAAATTTTTCTAACCTTTTCTTGGTTTTACCTCATGGAGTAAGTGTTTAGCACACTAATTATATTAACCCTATCAACTTTGCTATCTTATAATATGTTGGTGCGAAGTGGCTGAAGTGCGAATATATTTCTTTGTAAGGTAAATAATTTTATTGGTAATGAGAAAAATCCCTCAAACAAACAAATATGTTCCCCCAGTGGGGTCTGGGAAAATGAGAAAAATCCCTCATAGAAGCAATATACCAAAAAGTAATGAATCTGTAACACGATATAATTTTCTAATATCAACACCCAATCTTCTATAAAACTAGGACCTCATGAATGTACAAAAAAAGAAACAAGAAATGAGAAGGTTGTTCCTCAACACGCACATGAAGCACCAAATATCTAATTTCCCCTTTTTACATTCTCTGTCAAAATTTTCCTGTTGCTGCCTCAATTTCCAAGTGAAATTCATGTTTTAATGCAATTTCAGCTTCCAAGTACCCGTTTTCAACTTCAATTTTAAATACTGTTTTTTTCAACTTAACCAAATATTGACCACCATATTTGCTTCTCCTTTCATACAAATTGTGCTAGTGTTTTTCTCGTAGTTTCTCGTTCTTTGATTTTGGTTACTATTTGTTGTTTCTTTAACTGATGTTACTGATCCTTTCTTTCAGAATACTTTGTAAAGCTTTCTGTAGTAGTATTTGTCATGGCTTCTTCACTTTTGTACTTTCCTTTTTGAAAACTGGTTTGAAATGCTGTCTTTTTCTTCGTTTGAGTTGAGGGTCGGAAACCACCTCTCTATCTCCACGAAGTGGGGGGCTAAGGTCTGCATGTGCACTACCCTCCTTGACTCCACTTGTGGGATTACACAAGGTTGTTTGTTGTTGTTGTAACCAAATATTACCTAAACGGTTTCTTCAATATGTTCCATTTATAATATGGACTTTTATCTGTATATTCTACAATAAGATCAAACGACATGGAGTACTCAATTTTTTGCCATTTTGGAGAGCCACTAATTTCAATAGCCTTGCTCTAATATGATGGTGAGAGTAAGAGAAATGATGTGCTCATATTTGCCAAGACCAGAACAAGTGGAGAGAAATGATGTGCTCATATTTGCCAAGACCAGAACAAGTGGAGCTAGAATGTTAATACAACAACAACATAACCGGTGTAATCTCACATGTAGGGTGGGTAGGGTAGAGTGTATGCCGATCTTACCATTACTTCTTAAAGATAGAGAGGCTGTGAATAAATTGAACAATTATCATCTGCCCCAATTAAATGTAACTAGGGAACAATTGCTGATATTATGACATTTATCTTCTGCCCCCTAAAAAGAGAGAACTACACGTGACTAGGGATTACTGGCTGATATTATAATGTTAGTTTCTTCAAGTTTATTGATCTCTTGGATTAGTAAAAGATTCGGTATTAGGAGTGATAATCATTGCTGGTGGAGTGGAATTAAAAAAGTCGTAAATTTTGCGTTCTTTTCACTAATACTGGCTGATGAAGTTAAATCGATTTGTTTTTAGTTCAATCAATGAAAAAGAAGAGGATGGATCAGCTGAATTTCGGGAATGCATCCGAGTACTTGCTGATAAAGTTGGTGCCTTGTCAAGGCATCGAGCAGAGCTGGCTGATAAATGTTCCAAATTTGATGCTGCAAATAAGCAGGTATCAAAGGAACTGGAAGAAAAGAAAGAATTGGTTAACACCCTGTACAAAAAGCATCAACATGAGAAGCAGGTAACCTAACCGATATAGCTTCTTGTATTCTGGTTATATACATGGTACTATTGCAAGTGTGGTTTGTCTATATTTTCAGTTACATTAATACTGAATTATTTTAAGTTAAAGCTAGTGTTTTGGAAATGCTATGGATATCCTTTTATTTTGACAATTATTAACTACCATTCTTCAAATTTACTGTTGATACTCTCCTTTTGCATTGATTATTGTTTTGGCAAGTGTTAACGTCGCTGTTTTGGGTATATGATCTGAAGTGAGAAAAAAATGATTCATTGAAATCTCTTGTTTGTGCTACTTATACTTTCCTAATTGTTCATCAGGCAAACAAAGAGAAGATATCATTTGGGCGTTTAGAAGTCCATGAGATTGCAGCATTTGTTCTCAACTCTACTGGAAACTATGAAGCTATCAATCGAAACTGCCCTCATTACTACCTCTCTACTGAATCCGTTGCTCTTTTTACTGACCATCTTCCAAATCGTCCAAGCTACATCGTAGGGCTGGTTGTGCATATTGAACGACAGACTGTGAGGTCGACATCCTCCACATCAGTTCGAGCTGACCATGATAGAGATCGTTTAGATATACTGACTTCTGACACAGGAACCAGTCGTTTGTCCTTGAATTCAGGATCAACTACGAACCCCTATGGTCTCCCTGTTGGCTGTGAATACTTCGTCGTGACAGTAGCCATGTTACCTGATACCACCATTCATTCCCCACCTCCTTCCTGATCTCATGAATGGAAATGAAAGAAATGAGGGAAGAAATCAAAATTGTACAGAATGATTTTTATAGTTTTAACTAGTACTACTTTTCTTTAGAGGGATTCTTTGCTTGATTTCCTATTGTACAGCTGATGATGAAAATCAATCAGACTTCTTCCTATGTATATAAGCTTTTTCTTATAAACATGTAAAATTCTGTGAATATTTATCCTTCTTTTATTAGTTTCTTGATCAAATGTTTGATGCTAGCTCATGGTTTTCTTGATCTTGATCAAAATCGGTTTCCTTTTCTTTTCTTTTCCCGTTTTTCATATCTAGTTTATTCTGCCTATGGATTTTTGAGACGAGGGTTTTCAGGAAACAACTTCTCTATCTTTGAGGTAGTGATAAGGTCTGTGTACATTCTACCCTCTCTAGATCTCACTTGTGGAATTTCTCTGGGTATGTTGTTGTAATGCATTTGGTGTACGATATTTATTGGTCCACATAATCCAGGCTAGATACGCGACGTGTTCAATCTAGTAAAGGAAAAGTGCTTCCTGCCAAGAGTTTCTTTGTTCCATAGTGTTTCCTTAAGGAAGTTATTCTTATCAAGTACGTGAGATTAATGAAATATATCCTATTAGGATAGAACAATCTTACTCATTGATGTTTGGTATCTAAAATCACGATATTAACGAACTAGTCCAAGGTAGTAATGTACACTAAAAATTTGCTTGTGTGGAACAAGAAGTTCAGAAAATTCATTGTTGAAAAATGAGAGAAAAATCTTTTTTTTATAAGACAACAAAGAATAGTGTGAATATGTTCTTATTGTGTCTTATTGAAAAAATTACAGCTCTTTACAAAAGTCACATCTTTTCAGAAAATCGCAACTCTTCAAATTAATCATAATTTTTTCAGAAAAGTCACAACTATTTGTAATAGTTATAATTTTTCATTTTTCATTTTTCATTTACACTTTTTTTAAATCCATCAGTTTAAAATTACAACATTGCCATTAAATATCTATTAGACGCAATTGCTGTATTTCAATTATACTAATTCTTTTTTTATCTTATTTATTATATACAAGTCCACACAATCTATTATTAAAAAGAAATACAATTATATTTTTTCTTTTTTCTTTTCAATTATACAATTATTTTTCTTTCTTCAAACAATACAATACAACAAATAACAACCATCCAAAAAAGGTAATTAATTGAATTTTTTTCCTTTTGTTTCAACAATAATTAAAAAATTGTCATTTTTGAAAGAAAAATGCCAGTACTAAGCTAAATTAGGTTAACTTTTAATTACTATATAAAATATTTTTTCACATTAAAAAAATATCTCCCTAATAATTAGGTAAAATGGACCCCACGACCAAAACCTTTAAAAGCCAAATTATCATTCTTTGTCCAAAAATAAAAACCTTTACTTTCTTTCCTTCTAGGGATTGGACTCTTTTGTTCTTGTCAATCAACGGGCCTCTTCAAAATTTCATATTTAAGATCTTGTTAGGGTCTCTCATAGTTATTATTTTCAGTGCCTGTTAATCTGCAAAAGGTGCTTTTTTTTAATTTTTTTTTAATTTTTGAAATTTGTTAGATTAATCAAGCACTGATTTTTCTGTTGATTTTGGTGTTATTCTGATGTGGGGTTTACTTTTTCTGGAAATTTATCGAGTGTTGTGATATGGGTATGTGAGTTCTTGATGGTTTGTGGAAAAAAGAAAAATTCTACTTTGAATTTTTTTTGGTGTTATTCTGTTATGGGGTTTCCTTTTTCTGGGAATTTGTTGAGTATTGTGTTTTGGGTATTTGAGTTTTTGATATTTTTAACTGATTATGCTGTTGTTTTTTTGGGTATTATTCAATTATAGGGTTTTCTTTTTTCTGAGAATTTGTCAAGTATTGTCTTCTGGGAATTTTTCTACCTTGACTTTTAGATGATTCTAGAATTGATAATGCTGTTGTTTTTGGTATTATTATTTTATGGGGTTTTCTTTTTTTGGGAATTTGTCTAGTATTGCCTTCAGAATGCTCTGTCATTCTATCTTTAGTATCTTGCTGCTTTATTATGTTTTTTCTTGAGCTGAGGGTCTATTGGAAACTATCCCTTTACCTCCCAAGGTACGGATAAAGTTTGTGTGTATACTATCCTCCTCAGACCTCACTTGTGGCATGTTGTTGTTATTGTCGTGTAGTATTGTCTTCTGTAAATTGGGGTTTTCGATGTTTTGTGGTATTTTTTGAATACCCATATGGATTTGTTGTACTTATCTTTGTGTAGTTTAAGAAAAATGGAAGTTTTGTGTTAAAGGTTTGTTACTGTAGTTTTTACTTATAAGTTATGTAGTTTTATTCATAGTTATAACTAATTGTATGTGAATTTGGATCATATATTATAACGTTAAGATACAGAGAATGTTTTTTGTTTGTGAACCTATTGGTTATTTGTGGAAGGATTATGCTTTATAAATGTAAAATAGGGTTAATTGGTGGATATAGTTAAGTTTAAATTTTCATAGGTTTTCATAGTGATCCTTTTGGTTATTTCTGTCAGTTTTAGATGTAATAAACTAGGAGGAAGGGTAAATACTTACCACATACCACTTACCACTTACTATAGTTACGTGATTTAGTGAGGTGAAAATGCATGTTAATTAATCATGAGTGTGGGTAGATTTATTGGTGGATTTACTTAATATAGATAGGTACTATATAAATTTGTACATGTTTTAATGCGGACCTTTTATATTTGTGGCAGTTTTGGATTTAATAATCCGTAACATTATTAATTGGTGTGTAAAGTTAATAGAGGGAAAAACTTAGTATCATTTATGGACAATTTGAGCGATCGAATTTATCTTGCAATGAATAATATGCATGTGTTGCATAGATGCTATCATGGTTTTACATTTCAGCATGATGTGACCGGTTGTTCTGGTTTTTGCAGTAGCAAGAAACAAGTCTGTTGTGGATCCATCTTTCCCATACACTGCTTAGCGGGCGGTTGTTGCTTAGGTGTTTCGTGGCTTACATTACCTACTTGATCATCTGACTGTCAACATGGTTGACAGTCCTTTAGATCGGAAATGTAAAATGAATGGCTCTCTCTGCAGTGAAGTTATGGAAAAGCATTCAGAAGGCCGACTTCCGATTCCAGTGTCATCTGTTGGGAGCTATCCTGTTTTATCTAGCAAGAAGGGTGCCCAGATTCTAAAAAAGAATCCATCACATGGTTTAAACACAGCAGTTTCGAGTGGAAAAGAAACTGAATGTACACGTGAGTTGAGGAGCACTGAAACAAGGAAAAGAAGTTCGTTTTCCTCTCCTACAATTAGTTCTTCCAGAAAAATTAGGCAGAAAGGTAAGAGGAAATCTCCTTTTCTTTCATTCAAGTGTAAAATGACCTATATGAACAATTTCCCCCTTTTTATTTTAGACAGTTTCAGTATGCTTCTCCTGCCTGTGCTCTTAATTAGATCTGGAACAAAAATGATACAAAAAACTAATTAAATTATGGAACACAGGTTACGATAACTTAATTGAACATCAATAAGTTTCTGGCCCATCCCAAACCTCTAGTAAAGCGATTGTTATAGGCTAGATGGACATACGTATCACATGAGCTACATGCAATATGAAGTTCAATACTGAAGTGTGGGGATTATCATGTCTGGACAATTTGTGTGCACAATGATATCGTCTTCCTTCTGTCTGGAACAAAAGGAATTTCCCTCTTTTTGCTTAGCATACCATCAACTAAGCATCGACATATTGTAAATGTTAATAATTACCTGAGAAAGTGTTTATTGTGATTTGTCAGATTTTGTTGCATTATGCTTTTATAGGAGACTAACAGTGTTCAGCTATCTCTTCGAATGTGTATCACTTTTTGTTCCAACTATGCTTCATGATGTTTCTTACATTGATTGCTACTGACTGACCATGCAGTCCAAGTCCAGCAATTCAAGCCAAGTTTTAAAAAAGGTTCGGCATCAGAGGCAATTAAGACAAGCCAAGTGAAAGATACT
>JBCEWC010002981.1:0-31998 GCA_038996855.1 Solanum aculeatissimum | reverse complement strand
TAATCTCAACATAACTTATCCCATCATTACTAATCCCAACATAACTTATCCCATCATAACTCTTATTCAAACCAAACCACCCCAAGGGTTTTATTTCCATTCTGAGAAGTTAATTAATGCTTAGAAATAACTGCTAACGTGTAATTGACCGACGATTAAACTTAATTTGACCAACAGTCGAGAAAATAAAATAATTTAAAACTGATAATATTTAAAAAACCATTCAAGTAGAAATCCATTTAACTAATTTTAATAATTTTAAAAGAAATTTAAATCGCCTAATTTGGCAAAGAAAATTTAAACTCTTAAAATTCTAACTAAGACATTTAAACTAATTTAAAAGGAAGTTAAATTTACGGAAAATGAACTAAGTAAAGCAAATTGCAAAATAGGAACTTTAAACTTTGACAAACCAACTTAGAAGAACTTTGAATTAAAGAAAATATTTTCGAATAAATAAATAAATTGAAAATCTTCAATAATTTATCAAAATGATAGGTAAGGAAAATAATAAAAAGAGGCAAATTAACATAAATAGTTCGTCTTTGAGAATTTAATTAAGTTAAATAAACAAATAATGTTAAAGTTAGAGTCAACAAACACAAAGTAATATATAAACCACGAAGATCAAAGAAAGAACAATTTTAAATTGGGCAAATTATAGAAATCTCATACTTTACATGCATAATCTCAATATATACTAACTTTTTATGAAGTTACTAAAAATCCCTTATTTTTTAAGAAACGTCGATATATAAACATCAGCATTGATACAATGCGAATTTTAGGGTTACTGATGATCTGTGTGTATCAGTTATTAAAAATTAGACTATATCAGTTTTAATATACTAAAAACATTAAAAAACGTATCAGTAATTAATTGGTTGTTTAATTTTTGTAGGTATCAGTGAAACTAACGGATAGTTTATAAATGTGTGTTATGTATCAGCGAAATAACGAAAAAATAGAATTTAGTAATTTTTTTAAATGGTAGGGAATAATTGTAATTAAGTTTCCAAATGTTGTGTATTTTGGTAATTTTCCCAAATCATCGAAACTATACATACTATATAATATAGTTATAGAAAATATACACTGCTATACAATGTATGTTACTTATACATGAGCTATACACTAAATATACATTATGATACACAAATATATACTGACTATACAATGAAGGCAGAATGCCCAAAATTGTAACAAATAACCAAAATCAACCGGATGACTACTTTTCGTAATTAAAAAAAATGAATTATTTTTTATGTAAGTGATTTTCTCATTGACTTGTGCATGTAATTATCTCTATATTTTAATATACTTTGTCAAGCTTGAAAACATCATTCACGTGCAAATAATTGATTTACTTTAAAATAAAATAAAAATTAAGGATAATAATTGATTTTTATTATTTTAATTCTCTTTGCACCGCCCATTGTATGAGTATTATTTTATTTATTTATTTATTTAATTATTTAATTTTAATTAAAAAATAAGCAAACAATATCTTATTAACATTGCTTTAAGATTCCTTCATATATTCAATTGAGACTGTTTATCGTTTTATTGTTGTGGTTTTGCTTTCACTTGAATTAGAAAAATAGAAACAACATAAAAAATAAAATAAAATAAAATAAATAAATAAATAAATAAAAAATTGTAGTTTCTTAATTATGAATACATTTTGATTTTGATGCTTGTGATATTTAACTCAGTATTGTTTAAAATTAAAAAGTGTATTTATTTATTTTTACGTAAAAGATACGTTATATTTAATTGAATTGTGTTTTAAAGTGTATTTTATTCTTTAAAAAAAGAAGTAATAACATATATTAAATAAGGAAATGGATAATACTTGTGAGAATTTATGAATATTCATAAAGAAAAGAATAAAAAATAGTATCGAGTAAAAAGAGACCAAATTCATAAGATGAATTTACTCAATAGTCAATAACATACAAACAATGATAAAGGTAAGTTATCTTTCCAACTCACTTAGTTTCACTTGATTCGGAGTTTGTATGAAGATATTATGACTTTTTTCGTAAGGCTGTCTGCACAGGGATCCTTTTCTGGAATTTGGTTAAGGCACTACCTCGTGGAGGCCTTCACGGACCGACTTGAGCATCCTTAGTATTGAACTGAAAAAATGTTCTTTGAAAGTGAAGGGATTGCTTGATAGACATTCACATGCTTTTGCTTATTGTTGGTATCAATCATAGTCATAGTCACGATCCACTGAAAATTCATGCATGAATTAGTATGACTACATTTAGTAGAAAATAAAATATCTAAACAAAAGTATATAATTTTGTACTAAAAATCTCTTACAGATAAAGTTCATTAGCATACAATTAGAAAGTGATTTGCAGGATGCATGCCCCTTGAACTATATGCATGCCCTATAAAATTGACATCATTATAATATTCAGTATATATGATAGTCGTTCTTGCCGTCAACATTTAGAATAACATAGTCAGTGTGGAGGTACTCACCGATATTGATGAGGGAGTTCTACACCTCCTACGCCGTTACGATACACAACACTCTTCCTAAGGAAAAGAAGTCCTGTTTGTTTGACAGAGTATAATTACAGTGTAATTATAAGGGTGTAGACCTCTTAAAGCACAATTTTTTTAAAATTTGAACTTATATGAAGATGATTCACAAATACAATTATTTTTCGTCTTAATTAAAAAAGTAACCAAATCATTTTGACTGCTCAAATTAATCTCAAAAATCTTATTTGACGATAAATCAGAAATAGATGATATAGTTATGATCTCACGAATACCTAAAATATAGTACTAAGTAATAATTTTACAAAATAGATTTATTATGTTAAAGTATTATATAAGAAAGAATTAATTTTCAATCCAGCTTAAATAAATGTGATTCACACACACAAATATTTTTTTTTAACCAAAAAAAGTAATCAAATCAATCTAACTAGTTAGTTCAATCTCACACATCTTATCAACCAACAAAATAAAAATCGACGAACCGATTTCTATCTTTTCAACATTGAAAGTGAACTGATCAATAACTTTAAGAAATCAACTTATTATGTAAAAATTCTAAATATAACCCCCGCACCCCACCCCCAAAAAATTACTCATTTAAATCCAATAATCTATTCTTAGATAGAAGTTTTATTAAGAAATAAATTAAGAGCACTATTAATAGTAAGTTTTTTTCTCATCACACAAGAGGGCATTTCAAGAATCACCATTGGTGAAAATCCGTTGAAATCTCCGCTCCTTTTATCCACTTTTTTCTTACTTTACTCTCTTCATTTTGCAGGAAATTCTCTCTTCATCCCATTATCAATCTTCACTCTGGTTAGCCCTTTTTCTATTTTTCTCAAAAAAAGGAATTATTTCAGTTAAAAAGTTTCAATTTTTATGTTTTTTTTGGCAAATAAATGCATGCATTAGGCTTCCAGATGAAGGAATTTTTGTGGGGTTTGCTTGGATTATGCTTTGATTGTGATTATTATAGCTAAATTAAATTTGGGGTTTTCTATTTTGACCTTTTTAGACTCTTTTTTATGTTTTCTTGATATCACAGTCAAAAAAGAAAAATGCATTTATCTTTCAGTAGGAGAAATTTTTGTGGGGTTTGCTTGGATTTTGCTTTGATTGTGATTTTTATAGCCAAATGAAATTTGGGTATTTCCATTTTTACCTTTTAAGTTTTTTTTTTTGTTGATATATGCAGGGATTAAGTACAGTAATTTATCTCAAAATCATCTGCTCTGTTGTTAGAGACAACTATCTGTGAAGAAAACAAATTTGGATACTAAAAAGGTGCGGTTTTGATTTGCCATATGTTACCTTTGTTTCATTAATGGCTATGTTGCTTGGACTTTCCAAAAATGCAGCTGCACCTCCGTCGGGTTCTTCAAAAATGCACTATTTTTGGAGGATCTGACAAGCACCTAGCGGTGTTTCGAAGAGTTTGAGCAACATAGATTAGTGTGATTTTTTGTTTCTATTACTTGCATGTTAGTTCTATTAAATAGTGCTGATAGGTGTGTGTGTGTATAATCTGGTTACTTTTTCCGGGTTCAGCAGGTATAAAACAAAACTAAAAATGGAGACATTTTAAAACAACTATTCACAAAGGTAGAAACTTTATTCACATTGTAAAAAGAATTTCTCATAATTTATGTATCTATGCTTGTCACTTTTAATGAATATTAAGAATTTAATGCTTAAAGCATTTTGTGTGGTTTGTGGGTAGAGTTTTTTTGGAATTTGTGATGTAAGGTTTGATTCGGTAAATTTGCTGTCTTGATTATCTCTTGCTTAGGACCCAAAGATTCAACCTAGTGGTCAATGATGTGGGTTGAGAACCATGAGACATCAATTTCAAATCCCAGTAGAGACAAAACATTAGGTGATTTATTTACATCTATCCTAGCATTGCCTCGGTGGATAAAGTTACGTGGTGGCAGATACTTGTTACTGGTGGGAGATGATAGGTATTTCGTAGAATTAATCGAAGTCTGTGAAAGCTAACTTGGACACCACGATTATCCAAAAAAATGAGTTCCTTGAATTACTTGTACTATTAGGTTCAGAGGTTCAATTGTATATCATGAAGGGCGTGAAGCATTTGATGCTATATGGTTGAAGGTGCTTCCTGTTGAACTGTACACCTATATGGTTGATGGCCTATTTCATTACGAATTGGGTGTGTGATTTTTTTTTCTTGATGACTGAGAAATCCATTGTTTCTGCTTGGAAACTCATTACACTTATCCGCTTAAATACGTACTCTATGCAACAACAAGGCTTCAAACACGTGATGTTGACCTACCATACATCCTACCTTTTCCATGGAACCTAGAAGTATTGATATTTCAATTTTAGTTTTTCTAAATGTTGTGGATTCTTGTATCAGTGTCATAATTTAAATCATATCTTCAGACAGGGATTTATAGCTTCAGAACTCTTTGGATTTGGAACAAAGAATTGAAAGTTTTGTTTGCTTGATACCTTTTCACTTTCATTTCATTAACTTAAATAGTTCGATTTGTCCAGTTCTTCTTGTAATAAAATTGCAAGATAGAGAGTCTTTTGAGATGTTCTTAGTTTCTACTCCACTGTGTATGGAGATGTGGCTTCTCATTCCTGATAAATGCTTGATGGTTGGGTTTTATATAGTTTCCTTCTTATCAACGAAATCAAAAAGAAAAAAAAAAGGTATTATCTGGATGAATTTATTTCTCTGTCCTTTATTTTTATAAACAGATCAATACATGTTTCAAGGAGAGACCATATCTAAAATACATCTTACGGAATGGGTCGTCACTCTTTTCATATTGGTATCCTGTCCATAGTCAATGCATTGGTTACTGATAAGTCTCATATCTATTCAAGGATAGTAGTAATTGCAATTATTTACACTGATAATCTATTACAGATTTGATGCATTAATTTCCTGTTGGATGTGAGCTTGTATATGAAGGTATGAATTGGTTACTGATAAGTGTCATATCTATCCAAGGATAGTAGTAATTGCTATTATCTACACTGACAATTTATTACAGATTTGATGCATTAATTTCCTGTTGGATGTAAGCTTGTATTTGAGGGTGATTGAGAATCACCCAAAACTTCATTATATTGAAGCCGAACAACGTTTCCTGATACAAATAACTCTGCCTTGTTTAATGGACCCAAGGGTGTGGCCTTATGGTCGATGAAGTGGGTTAGGAACCATGATGTTTCATGTTCAAATCCCCACATAGACAAAAACATTAGGTGATTTCTTCTCATCTGTCCCAGCCTTGATGGTGTCTAGGTCAGTTTGCACACACCTCGACTAATTCCATGGGATGCTTGCGACCTTCCTTAACAACAAGGACCAGGTAGTTCTGTCCACCGAGGCTAGAGCAAATGAGAAGAAATCACCTAGTGTTTTGTCACTGTTGGGATTTGAACATGAGACTTCATAGTGCTCATGGCTCTAATGCTTTTTTATTATCATCGATTCATTTTTTTTTTTGGTTAATAAACCGGAACACACCTTGACCAAACTCTAGTTTCTCGCCACTCCGTTTTGTATGTTTTTCGGATTTTTACTTTCCTACACTATAATGTTCAAGATCTGATCAGGTTCATGATATACATCACTTACCTCCATCATTCATGCCCTACCCCTACTGTCACCCTTGAAACAATTGGGTCTGCCATCATTAAATATACCCTTCATGAGTAGTGATACTAATGGTAGTTTGAGGTAAATTCGAGTAAGAGTAGCTTGCCATCTGTCCATGTGCCATTTTCATATCATTTAAGTCTTATATCTATTTCCACATGGACTGGTATGCTTTTTCCTAAACAAAGCTGCTTTGGATTAAGCACTAAGTCATCCAGCGTTGGTATATATAGGTGATGATTTGTGAGATAAAATCACGTTTTTGACTCAAAGATCACGAGTATGAAAACTCAACATAAGTTTTAGTTTGTATTGAACTGTGCTTATTGAGATGGAACATAGATATATTTTAATAAATATCCAAATTGTGTCCTGTATGAAATCAAGTTGTACAAGCTCTTACCAATAGGTTTACGAGAAAGTAATATGTATAATGACGCCTGATTCTTCTCCAGCAGGCAGCCTCCACTATTAACTCGATAACATTGCATGAAGGAGTATGTCGTATAGTAATCAAATGACTGATTCGGAAGCGGAACAAAGAAGCCTAGATGTTCAACCGGAGCCTTATGCTTTCTACAGGAGCTTAGCAACCTTTCCGCAGCCTAATGTCCATGCGATATTACCAGCTCCTGGACATGCTGGTAATTTCTATTTGCACCATCCACAGTACCATCAAGAGGGTGCATTAATTTATGGAAAGTTGCAGTATGACGGGGTTCAATATCAGCATCCTGCCACCAATCTTGACCCAACCATTGCTTCATCGTCAAATCACTATAACCATTACATGGCTGCTCCATCTGCTCCTAGAGATTTCCCGGTTCCAGTAAACCACAGGCAACATGAGCAACTTCCATTTGTAAGCACTCAAGGCAACCTTGGAATTAATGAAGGCAGTTATGGAAGGAACAATCCATATGTAGACGGTGTCGAAGGCTTGTTTAAGAGAAAGAATGCTGAAGGAATCCCTGTGAATTTTCAGTATCAACATGCTTTGGTCGGCTCCAGCTTTCCTCTTGCCTCAATGGGTGCTGCGTCTTTTGTACCACCTGAATACAGAGGGAATGGTTCATTATCACTCTCTGAGGATGAAGCACTGAGGGGTATGAACAATCATCTGCTTCAAGGGAACTATGTCAGTCAAGCCTGTGAGTTTCCTGGCAATTATTGGTCACACTTGCAGTTCAACAGCAGCACTAGGCAGCCTGAAACATGGGCCTGGAATCACAGTGCTCGTCTACCTTATCTACCTGGTACCCTCACTCAATTTATAGTTGACTTTTAGAGATCTATTATAGCCTATGCTTTCATTTCTTTGCTAAGGGATCCAGAGATGAGTTTCTGTTTCTTTCTTTAATGTTAAATTCTTGCTTTTGACTATCCATTTTATTTTCTTTATTTGCCTAATTTGCAGAATACTTGTTTCGTAGGATAGAAGAGTTTCCTTGCATCTTCAATCACAAGACATATTCAACATTCCTCCTCTAGAAGCTCAGCCAAATCTATCAAAAAATGAGAGATATTGATGTGCAGTTCAGTTATAGAGCGCTTATCGAACTGTTAATATTTAGGGGTCAAATTGGAGAGATTGTACCTAATTTTCGAACAGAAAGCTTTTTTTTTTTCCTTACAAGGATATGACAAGGACCCAACCCCAACCCCAACCCCAACCCCAACCCCAACCCCCAGCTCTCTCCTGAATTGATACAACTTCTGGGGAATTTTCATGTCAAACTTCTCCTTTTTCAATCATGAATGTCTCCCTATTTTCATCTGTTTTGCCCAGAAAAGTTAAAAAAAGAAGAGTAGCAAAAAGTTGCTCAGCTAAATACTTACTGTTCTTCCATTCATTTAATGTTCATCAAAAGTCACTGCTCTTTAAAGTTTTGTTCTAATACGTGCTACTACTGTGTCACCCAGTTGAACAGTGCATGTATGAGCTTTCCTTCTGCATTTGTATATGTTAAAAGGATATATTCACCGAAAACAGATCTTATTATTTCCTTTTCCATCTCCGCATTCTATTCCAAAACTCGATCTCATATTTATTCTACGTGCTAAAAGTTAACTTTGTTTAAGGCGGAATGATTATAAAGAATTCGTGTAGCTAGGCAACGAGTTTGGGATTGATGCATAGTTGATTTAAAAGTTAACATTGAGAAATGATTACATCTCTCTCATATACTTTATACACCTTTAGGGCAGTTCTTTAGCCCTTTCCTAAATCTTTGAGATAAACTCAAGGTCTGTTTGTAGCACCACAAGTTAACTTCCTAAACTAATTGCATGTCTCTTCTGTTTTTTTCCGTTACTCCAGGCGATATTCAAGGCTGTGAAGATGGTGGAAACATCAGTGTGCGAGGTTATCAAGTATCAAACGGGAATGGAGGTTTGACTAGTTTTGTATATCCATCGATTCCTCAAGGGCACCCAAACCTTCGTCATCTGCCACCACATATACAAGGAGTGCAACCCCAATTTATCACCCTCCCTCCACAGATGACTGCTGCTTCACACAGACACCTACCGAGTAGCTCGTATGACAGCACTATCAATCCATTCACTCTTGTAGAGGCAGGGTCTAGATATATTAGACCGTTCCCGCTGACTGGCTTTAGATTGTACAGACCTCAACGAGGGGAATTCATGCTTGGAACAAATAATAGACATCACAACCTACCTAACATGAGAGTTCTTCCGGAGGATGTAAATATGTTCCTCTTTTACCAGCTTTCCTGAACTTTTTTCACATTTATGGTCTAATTTAATGTAGTAAAAGTAATGGAATGAAGATAACGATTTATATCCTTATTTGGTGGTTGTATGTAGGGTGTGGCAATGCTGGATATTCCTGGCTACCATGAAGTGCGTGATTCTGTTGATCAGCACAGAGAGATGCGTATGGATGTAGATCACATGTCTTATGAGGTAAGAAAATAGAAGGTTTCTCAGTTGTATGTACTGGTTTGTATTTATCATGATGGTTAATGAGTACATGCTACTTCTCCATTTTCCTTTTTTCGTAATTTATACACTCCCTCCGGTTCAATTTGTTTTACTTTCCTTTCTAGTTTGTTTCAAAAAGAACGCCTCTTTCCTTTTTTTGGCAACTTTTTTGTTTCAACTTTCTATATGGCATGTTTAAGAGCACAGGACTAAAGTACATTTTGGTACACTCTACGCATCTTTAATTTAAAACTGCAAGATTCAAAAGTTCTCTTCAACTCCATGGCAAGTCAAAACATAGACAAACAAATTGAAATGGAAGGATACTACTTTGTTAAGGTTCAGCTAGCAACTTAATGTTGTAACTTCTGGAAACTAATTTTGTTCCACTTTAAATTCCTACACCAGGAGCTTCTTGCATTGGGAGAGCAGATTGGCACTGCAAAAACTGGGTTATCGGAGGAGTTTATTGTTATCCATTTGAAAACAAGATCATTTTCATCCATGGAAATTCCTTGTAATTTGGAAAATGCTGCTTGTTCAGATGACAAGACTGATTTCTGTGTCATATGCCAGGTATTACATCTGTGCTGACTTACGGTTGACATAGGAAATATTTGAATACATTTTTCTGGAAGGGTCATTAATTACTCAACTTTTGACTTGATTCCAGGAACTTTAAATGATTCCCATAGCTTATTGAATTAAATTTAGTTTTTCAAACTCATTAAGCACAGCGCTGGCATTTATGTTTTCATTGCCTTCCTAAATCTAGGGGAACCTTGGCGTAATTGGTAAAGTTGCTGCAATGTGACCTCCTTCGAGCCATGGAAACCGCCTCTTGCAGAAATGCAGGGTAGGGGTGCGTACAATTGACCCTTGAGGTCTGCCCCATGGATTCTGTGCATAGCGGAGGTTTAGTGCCATCGGGCTGCCCTTTTTATTACCTTATTCTTTGCAAGGCTTCCATAATTTAGAAGTTGGATAAATTTACTATTTCTTGTGTTGTGTGCCTTACAATGTTGCCACAGCCTTAAGATGTTTGTGGCCTAGGTCTATTCCTTCAAAGGCATGCGTCATACTTGTTTACCATGTTGGTGTTAGTTCACAAGCTTCACCATTCATCCAAGCTGCATTCTTTTTGTTGCTCCTTTTTCTCCTCACCGAATAATAGTATATATCTCTGATGGGCTCTGTGTATATACTGTTGTTTCAGTCTGATTACAAGGACCAAGAGAACGTGGGGACTCTCGATTGTGGGCATGAATATCATGCAGAGTGCGTAACAAATTGGTTGATTGTGAAGAACAATTGTCCTATATGCAAATCCACAGCATTGCTCACAGAAGGAAAGGATTCCTGAAAACAGGCGATACATGGATTGCCTGAATGAATTAAAGAACAAACATTTTGGATCTGTTGCTAAATATTTATTCTCTGACGAGAAGAAAACGTTACTGAAACTGTACAAATGTACTGTATTTTTGTATATATATTCGGCATGATATGACTAATCGTCAACATGTCCAGAAACATCTTGTTGGCCTTATCAATGTCATGTGAAGATGTACAGAAACTTCTTGTAGTTTTTTTTGGTCTGTCTTCTGTAGTTATACAGACTACAGATCTCTTAATGGGCATTTTATCCCCTTTCAGACAATTACTCTTTGGTTATTCTGTTAATAATGTGATCTTATGTATTGGTAAAGGTTGCCTTATCAAGTTTATTTTGGTATAGTTTTTGAGAATTTTTTTTTAAGAACATTAGGTAATTTCTTTTCACGTATTCTAACTGTTGGTGGATTGAGTTATTCAATACTTGTGTTGGTGGGAAATTATCAGTACCTCGTGAAATGAGGCACATGCAAATTGTCCGGATAGTGTAGTCTATGGTGCTCGGACTTTACAAAAATATTGTTGCATCCGTATTGGATCCATGAAATATATATAGTTTTCAAAAAAGTTTTTAAGAACATTAGGTGATTTCTTTTTATCATATATACATATTTGTTTGGGCAAATTATATCGAGAGACATTAAACTTAAAAAATTACAAAAAAAGTAGCCCTCGTTGTATATGCATGTATAGTCTCATAATGTATATTTAGTGTATAACTTATGTATAAGTAATATACATTGTATAGTAGTGTATACTTTTTATAACTTTTGACAAATTATATTATATAATCATGTATAGTTTCGCTGATTTTGGACTATTTTTTATGTAAATAAAACATGAACTACTTTTTTTGTAAATTTTTTAACTTTTTTGTATATATATGTAATTTCCATTATTTGTTTTGGAGCTAATTCTTTTAGGTGTGTTCAAACTGGCCGGACAAAGCAATTATAAAAAAAGGAAAAGATTATATAAGGCCAAAAACAGAATTAGAATTTGAAGTTTATGTTAATTATATTCGTCTGAACTTGTGCCTGATATTAAAAAAAAAATTCTCTACAAAAATTAGTGTTCTAATAATTAAATATTTTTTTAATATTTTATAAGTATATAAAAAATATTATCTTAATTTTTTTTATATTAATTATTTTGGACAAGCTTGATAGGGGAGGAGGTAGCGGGCAAGGTCTGATTTTAATTTTATTAAAAAACTTCGAAGAAATAATCGAACTACATCGACAAATTACATACACACTTTCTTTTAATAACATATACTAGTACATAATATGTATTTTAATAAATAATTTTAAATAATTTATATATATTTTGATTACTATAATTTATTTACAATTTAAGTTTGAAATTTATAGAATCAACATGAGAGCATAGTCCACTTATTAACTCTTTCAATTTTGATTTCATTTTAAATATCTATAATTTTGATAATTAGACATATGTTATTTACTAACTAATTTATTTTTTTATCCTTATGTATAAAATAAACATAATTAAAATGATAAATATATATCATATTTATTTAAATTTAATTTCAATAATAATCGACCCGACCCGACCCGTCAACCCGCTATTACACTTCTCCCCCCTCTTCAAATCAAAATCCTTTTTTTAACACCCAATCCTCCCTCTCTTCTTCCTTTAACTTTCTAAACCCTAGCTCAGTCCTTGTCTCCGACTCTCTCCTCCAATGGCGGATTCTACCGACGACATTGACAAGCTCTACGAGTTCGGTGAGCGTCTCAACGAAGCAAACGACAAGTCTCAGGTCAGTACTTTCTTCAACTTCACTGTAATTTTTTTTTTTTTTTTTTTGCTGTTAGGGTTTATGGAAGGTTTCGGTTAAGCGTATTTTTGATTTTTTTTAGTTTGGTTGAACAGCATAGGCAGGATTATGAAGGAATTATTGCTGCAGCGAATGGAAGTGTGAAGGCTAAACAACTTGCTGCGCAGCTTATACCTAAGTTTGTAAAGTTTTTCCCTCAGTTAGCTGAGCAGGCATTTGATCAGCACTTAAATTTAATTGAAGACCAAGAGCTTGGGGTTAGTAATTTGATCCATATATGCGTGTTTGTTTTAATATTGAGTAGGTTCCAGTGTAGGGACTCTTCAGTGTGGTGTAATAACATTCAGTCAGCCAAAAGGCTGTATTTTTTTTTTAATAACTGTGGTATGAGGACAATTTGGTTCACCTGGACTAGTAGGCTAATAGCTTGTTTGGCCAAGCTCTTGAAAGGCCAAAAGTGCTTATTTTAGAAAAGGCGAGGTATTTGGTCAAGCTTCTGGGAGAAAATTAAGTGCTTCTAGAAACTAAAAATAGTAGCTTTTGCTCAAAAACATTTTTTTTGAAAAACATTTTTGAGTAAAATATGCTTAGAAGCAATTTTAAAAAGCTTGATCAAACAATAATTGCTGCTTAAAAATGTTCTTTAAATTGATTGGCCAAACACAAACTATTTCTCACTAAAAATACTTTTGTGATTGCCCCAAGGCCTAGCTCAAGTGGCAAAAGGTGGAGAATTTGTGGCTGAGGTCACAGGTTCAAGTCCCACTCCATGCAAAGCGAAGCCTGGTATTTAAGTGGAGAAGGGTAGAGGGGCGGGCCCATTATCCACTGAGTTTAGAAAGCTGTGGTTGGTCCAAAGGGCCGGCCACAGAATTTCTCTGTTATCAAAAAAAAAAAAACTTTTGTGATTTTAGAAGTTTGGTCAAATATACTATAATTCCCTGGGTACTTGGTGCCTCCTACTAGCACATGTACCAATTTTAAACCTAAGACCACTTTATTTACCACTAGACCACGTCCTTGGGCGCTCGACATTTTGGCTGTATTATTGACAGTTTACATTGGGACCTAATTGGTCATTGCTGATGAGTCAATCCGCCCAAGTTTTTTTCTTTGAACGAGTTAAAATTTAATAGAACAAAAACAGTTTCACGTTGATATTGTGAAAGTACAAAGATAATACTGGCTAAACAACATTAGAAACCCAAGTACCCAAGCATGAACGACATGTTTTGTATATTAAATACATAATTTATATCTCCCAATATTACAAATAATTTAAGCACCTATATTCCATTAACTGAATTTTCTCTTGTTGCTTTCCAAACACCACATATTTCTTTCTTTCCATATACTTCAGGCTATGGTAAGAGGAATGGCTCTCAAATACTTTTTTGGTATGCCTCTGGGCAGGCAGTTTCCCAATACAACAAATTCTTGAACTTCATAGGACTTGTCCCAAAAATGCGGAAGTTAGCCGTAACTATGGACCACACCTGCCAAGTAAACTCACTGTGAACAAAAATATGATCCACAGATTCACAAAGATTTGTCTCATAAATAGCATCTGCTACACATGATCAACTTCTTCTCATCAGTTTTTCATGATTTAGACATGCTTCATGAGACATTATGGCATAGCGAAGGTGCTCTACAGACCATTTAGACTATACAACCTTTTAGGGTGTTTTGAATTATTCAAACATGTTTTTTTGTGCAACCTAGTATTTATTCATATCTCAAGCGGAAGCAAAGTCGGATGCATGATTTGGACGGTATCGTGCCCCATTGCCTGTGGTGTAGAGCTACCGCTGGTCACATGTATTATTAACTGTTTGTATCTGGTGGGCGTTCGGTATTGTGTCTTCGGATTTCTGCTCTTTGATAAAAACTTCTCTTGGAACTTTCAGTTCTTTGATGCACAAATATATAAATTAACCTACTTGAATTTCTTACTAAGATATAAGCTATATTCACAAAAACGAAATCTTACCATTGAAAAGTCTCACAAAGTTTCTTAACTAGTGCAAAACTCAAAACAGTAAGGCCTCAAAGTATATCACCTACTTGCTTCCATAATGAGATCGAGAAGCACCTAAATGTTTGGAGTTTATCTTGAATTACATAAAACAACAAGCTAACTTCAACTCATAAAAATGTCCAAGTTTTGTGTTGAAGTAGCAATTGTTCAAGAACTTGATCAATTTTTACTTAAAAGACGTAACCAAATAAGAAAAATATGTTTCAAAATTAGAATGAGAAACAATTATGTAAATTAAAATTAAATGGGCATACAATCAAATTTGCAAGGAAAACCCTCAAGGGTTGGCCTGGTGGTAATAGACTTGAGTCTTGGGATTTGCTCCCTTTCAAGGTCTCAAATTCGAAACCCACTGGGTGCAAACAATTTCTGAGGGCCATCGGACTGGGTAAAACCTGAATTAACCGTGGTGCACTTGTGGGAAACTCCTTGCCGAGGGCCTGTGCACCCCCGGGATTAGTCGGGGCTCTAAGACACTCGGACACCCGGTGCAAATAAAATAAATAAATTGCAAGGAACGCATAAGCAAATGTGGAAATTAGAAAGAAATTACTTCGGAATCAACAAAAGATGATGATATTCAAAAGGTGTATGCCGATTGAGGTCGGTATTCAAAGAGATGATTAGAGGAGGGAAGGACGAAAGTAATTGTGGAGGATATATTGCTGAGAAACTCCTTGCCAAGGGCCTGTGCACCCCTGGGATTAGTCGTGGCTCTAAAAGACTCGGACACCCGGTGCAAATAAAAAACATAATTGTTTTCTTAATAAGTGTGCCAAGTCAAAATTTGACAACTGAAAGTGAACGGAGGAAGTATCTAATAGAAATATAGTGTTGCTTTTTAGTAAAGAAGTTGGTATATTTCACAACGAGGTTTGAGTTTAACCGTGTGTTATCAAACTAAAATTTGTTTTTCTTTATTGATTTATAGGTCCGTGTACAAGCGATCCGTGGACTTCCTCTTTTCTGCAAAGATACACCTGAGCAGTTGACAAAAATTGTTGACATTCTTGCTCAGCTCCTCGTTGCAGGTAAAATTTGTGGTCAGTGCCTAGTAAACTTGGTTGGTTTGTATCATTTCTTCATGTTAATACAATTTATGCCAATTATTTCAGGAGAAAATGTAGAGCGTGATGCTGTACACAAGGCTCTTATGACTGTGATACGGCAGGATGTGAAGAGTAAGTTTCTGTTCCTGAAATTTAGTCATTATATCACTGACTCCCTGAAACCATAGAAGTCAGAATTTCGTGTTCTCAATCATTCCACTTATACATCTATTATTAACAGCAGGTTTCTGCCTAATTGTTCATCTCTAGTATCTTTGTTTTGTAACAATTGGCATTATCAATGTTGATATCCTCATTAATGAATTACCTTCAACAGACATTTAGAACCACAATTACGTCTAATCTTACTATTTTATCACAACAAAAACTACAGTAGTCCTAATCTTATCCAACATCATTGGTTGAATGGGAAACTCCTCGGTCATATGCTTTCTTGGAATTGACACAAGTTAACCCTAGAGATGACAGCTGCCTGAATGTGGATAAAGCATTGCATAATATTCTCCATCTTAGTAAATGGTATTGCATGCGACATGCGGATCTTTCAAAAGCTCAATGGGTAATTAGATAAGGAGATCCTTTATCATCTCTATTATTCCTTTTTATGATGGATGCTATCAGTAGGATTATGGATAGGGCAGCATAAAGTGATCATATGAGGGGTGATTTGTCTATGTTTCATTTATTATGGAATATGTTTCTGGCAATTCTAGGAGTCAAATGGGTGATGCCTGGTACAACAAAAGAGCTTCTAAACAGCTGGAAAGGGATTGGGAACAGGAAAAGAGAAGGCCAATGGTGGAAAACTATCCTTGCTTGTATATGGTGGACTATATGGAAAGAAAGGAACTCAAGATGTTTTGAGGGGCAAAAATCTACTGTGCAGAGAATTAGAATGAATTGTTTAAGTCTTTTGTTCTTTTGGTGTAAAGGTAGTTTGTTAGGGGAGATAGTAGAATTAATAGATTTCATAGTAAACTTGTAACGTAACCCTGAGTGGGATGTAAGTTTCCAGTTCATTATCAGTTGGATGATGAATCTTTTGACATGAATATACTGTTACCCTCTTCTCAAAAAAAAGTTTCATTTATTATTTGCTGATGATTAATAAATTATTTGTGAACCACAAATTAGACAGTTTCAATATCTATTCAGGACCTTAATTTGGTTGAAGTTATGTCAGGGTTACAAAAAGACATACAAAAATCTGAATTGTTCCCGATGGAAGTGGAACAAAACATCCTTAATTTGGAAGGGGTTTATAGATGTACAGTGGTGTCCGATGTATTTAGGCTTGCCTCTAGGGGAAATGTAAAGATTAATAATTTGTGGCAGCTAATTATGTTGAAGTTCGAGAATAGATTGAATGGTTGGAAAAGGCAATGTCTGTTCAAGGTGGGAAGATAACATTATTGACGTCAGTTCTCTCTAACATGCCCACACATTGTCTTTATATTCCATATATTAGTGACGTCAGTTCTCTCTGACATGCCCACATATTGTCTTTATATTCCATATTCTAAGTATTGCTCAAGAATTAGAGAAGGTAATAAGGAGCTTTTTAGGGAAAGGGAACGAGGGGGAAATGAAATTTCACTTAGTCAAGTGGAAGAAGATTACGATTCCTACATGGGCAGGGATAAAGAGACTACCCACCTTTAATGCAGTACTCTTGGAGATATGTTTATGGAGATTTGCTAGAAGAAGACATTATGTATAGAAGTTATATCTACTAAATATGGAATTCACTTAATAAAAGAAGTTCCGTTGCCTTGTTCATGGGGCATTACGACGTGAGGGCCATCACATCTTTTATTTACAGTTGACAGTGGTTTTATCATATGTGACAAAGCTCTTTCTGTGCTGTCATACTCAAGACAGATTCTCAATTGATTCCAGGTGATTTTTGGTCTCAAAACTAATTTGAGTAGAAGTTTTATTATTCTAAAAAAATAGTCAGTAAATATGAGATCATACCAGTGGGCAAGGTAGACAACATTGCAGAGCTAGCAGAGATGTTGAATTGGAAGGTACATGATTGCATACTTCCGACTTGGGCCTACTGTTGGGTGCTTCAAACAAGGATCTTGTAGTGTAGTATTTTCTGATTGAAATAGTTAAGTAATGACTAGTAGGATGCTGAAAAGAGAGCTGAAATGAGAGAATGGAGTGTTAATAAAGAGCACTGAGTGGACTTGATGCTGAGACACCTGTGGCAGATTTTTTCAATCTCATAGAGGTATCTCATGGACAATGCCTAATAAGATTGATGACACTCTTTTTAGTTGGCAGGAAGCTTTAGTGCAAGAAACAAATATAGATGGAGGATTTAATAACATATCTACTTTGTTAAAAAAAGAATGGAGGATAATCCCAGCTTGTATATTTGTTGGACAATTTAGAGAGAAATGAATGTCAGATGCTTTGAAAATAGGAGTAGCAATGCACAGAAGATTAAACTTAACTGTATATTGTTATTATGCTTTTGGTGTTTATAGGTTTACAGTTTACTATGAGAAGACTGAAATGATGCTATTTGTTTTAGAGTTGATTTAGGATTGTAGTTTCAGGATGGCAGATTTTATTCTCGGCCTTTTGTAAGTATGGGGTTTTCAGTGCCTACCTAAGTTCTGGTTTTATACAAATGTTACCAGTATCAAGAAAAAGAAAAATAAGCACTTTTGTAGCCTCTGTTCATACTTATGTTGTTATATGAGAAGTTAGAAAGACTTTAGGGTAAATTTTTTGGGATGCTGTTGATGGAACACACAAGTTTCATTTAGTGAATTGGAAAATGTCACATCCTCGAAGTAATGGGGAGAACTTGGAGAGAAAGATCTTAGGATTTTAAGAAAAACATTGTTGGCAAAATAGATTAGAGAGGAGAATGCTTTAGGAGGAAAATGGTAATAGAAAAATATGGAAGTACGGAAAGGGGGTAGAGGATTAGAAACATCACAATTGTGCTTGGGTGCGATCTTTTGAGGAGTTTTATGAAGTGATTTAGTGGCCATATTTTTTTTTCTCCAGGGTAAGTGATAAAAGGGCAAGTGTTAAAACTGGAAGTAGGATTAGTTTTTTTGGGAGATAGGTGATGTGGAGATTGAGTTGAGGCTTGCATTTCTCAACATATTTAGTGTCTCACGCCGGTAAGAGCCGACTATTCAACCTATTTGTGGGACTCATATGAGGAATTGAGATTTTTGATCTATGAGGAACCGCCAAGGCAAATTTCAAGGCATGGTTGATCTACTGTATAGGAAAATGCACCATATGTTACATTTGCTTTGTGGAGATGATGAGGGAGTAGGACCAATCTTTTCACTGTTAAGTCATATTACCGAAGTTTTGATTGTGAGAGAGGAACCATGTCACTCCATTCCATTTGGATTCCCGGAGTGTCCAGGAAGGTCTTCTCTTCGCGTGGTTGACCCCAAGGGGGGTTATACTGACAACAAAGAACTTAATGAAGAGGAGGCACTGCAGAATTGGGCTGTCTGAAGGAGGGCATGGATGTTGATCCATTAACTATTGTGTGGGTTATCTGGAAGGAGAGGAAAACGAGAGCTTTTGAGAGGATTCACAATTATTTTGTGAAGTATGAAAGTGTCTTTGTTTCTAGTTTCTTTTTGGTGTACTCATGATGTCCTTGTTTCTTTGGATATTGAGTTTCTTTTGTGGAGAACCATATTTTGGTGTAGGTTTTCTACCTTTTGGTATATGGCTTGTAAACAGGGTTACTCCCATCATTAATACAATTATTTACTAAAAGCTACCATGTTATGTAAAATGGTTAAGTTACTGGTTTTATGGCAATTAAATATGTGAATGCTTATAGATATGATGTTTGAATTCCCATCTCTATTCACGTGCTTGGAGTCGTGCAATTGACATTGGTTATCCTGCTTACGATTTGGTTGCACTTGTCTACTGCAGCTTCTCTAACTGCTTTGTTTAAGCATATTGGGACCATTGAGGATCAGAGTGCTGAGGATCTTAGCACTTGGGACAGCATTCGTAAAAAAGTTCTGCTATTTCTAAGAGATAAGGTTAATATTTCTCTACTGTTAAGTATTTTGTTAGGGAAAAGGAAAATGGACTGTTCCCAATTGACTTTTGCTTGTGGTCATTTGATAAAGATGGGAATGAAGTGAACATGGTGACCAGAAGATCTTTGTTGTGAACATGATAACTGATGTTATTCTGCCGATCATTTAACTTGGACTAGCTGTTTTTATCTTTTCAAAAGTGCTTACTGTCTACTTAGAAGGATTATTGATGAACTTCATAAGTTTGTGGCCCATCATTACTATTCTAAATTCTTATTACTTTGCAGGTGTTCCCTCTTAAAATGGAGCTCCTAGTTCCACAGGAGCTGATGGAGAGGCACATAACTACTTTAGTGAAGCAGGTATGGTCCGTATGGATTGCTATCATGTTAATTTTCTCAACTCTTTTGATTTTAGAACGGTAATTTATGTTTAATTTTAGACTAAGGATATTAATTAACATCTGATGATTCTATTATGGCTATATATGTGTTTTCAACTATCCTTACTCTCGTTAACCAACCTTGAAACGGATGTTTTGTAGAATTTGCAAGATGTAACGGCTGCTGAATTTAAAATGTTCATGGACTTTTTGAAAAGCTTGAGCTTATTTGGACATAATGCTCCTGCAGAGCGTATCCAGGAGCTTGTTGAGATAATTGAAGGTCAGGCAGATCTCGATGCTCAATTCAATGTAAGTGGTACTTCCTTTTCTTTTGTTGGGAGCCAGCTCTAATTTGATGTGGTTGTTATGTTATTGGTTTTTTCTTGATGTTGCTCAGTTGATAGCTGCTTTAATTGCTTAAGTATTATAACTGTGTTTTTGTTCCTCGTTAGAAGTCCATGATTTTTCTCACTTTGTGCTCAATATTGATGCTCACTTTGTGCATTTCTTCCTTTTGAATCGTGAGGTATACCCAGTTATTAGAGGTCAATGTCGTGGTATCTGATTTGAAAGTTTGCTTGAATTTTGAACTGAATATGTTTCCAGGTCTTTTAATTGTAAGCTAAAAGAAAGCAGATTTTTTTTTTGTGGTTTAAAATGAGCACATTGACTCTAATAAAAAATTTTTTTTTTGAAGGGGGGGGGGGGATCAGAAAGTTTTATATTGTACCATTTTGTTGAAGAATCTCTGTTACAGGGTGTCTTCGTACTGTTTTTCACAGTACTCAAGGATGATAATATTTCAATGGTTTAATGAAGGCCTAAGTTAGATTTTGATTTTCTTACTCATAGGTATCTCATTCCTTTTCTCTGATGGTGTTCATGTCCACATTCTCCTTTTCGTTCTCAGCAACCTTCCTTTAAACAGAACCCGTAAAATTGATGCCTGCTGCCTTTGGGATATGAATCTAAGTGCTTGTTTGCCTTTCTGGTAGGTGTCAGATGCTGATCATATTGAGAGGTTCATATCGTGCCTTTCTATGACCTTTCCCTTCTTCAAGGTGTGTGCTGTTTCCCCTTTATCTGTCCAATGTAGATTACCGTTACAATAATCATTCATTTGACATTTATTTGTCTTCAGAGGGGTGCATCAGGCAGTAAGTTTCTCAACTATCTGAACAAGCAAATCATACCCGTTTTTGACAAGGTAATTCTTGATACTCCTATGTTTATTAGTTTCTTCGTGCAGTGAGTAGACACATTTAACAGTTGGGTGACGTGCATCTAGTCTTTAGTAACAAATGCAATATGTTTAAGACTTATTCAAAGTTTGGAGTAAGAAACCAAAATTGTTTAGGATTTGATATTTGCTAGTTTTTCTAGTTCATGTCTGATGACATACCCAATGAAATTCAATGCCACAAGTGGGGTCTGGGGAAGGTAGAGTTTACACGAACCTTTCCCTTACCTCGTGGAGGTAGAGAGGCTGTTTTCAAAGGATCCTTAGCTCAAGCAATAGGTTTTCTAGTTTCTAGTCGAAGTAGTTTTTGTACTATTGTAAGTAGGATGTTGCCAGCTATTTTCCAAGTGGAGAATTATGGAGAACATTGAGAAAATTTATGAGATTGTGGTTCAATTATTTTTCCTTCAAAATTGATTCATGAGATTTTCCTTCAGAATATCTTACCACAGGCCATCCTTCGGGGTGGCCCAGTGGTTTGAGCTTAAGACTTCCATGTTGGAGGTCTCAAGTTCGAAACTCCTTGCCAGCGGAAGCAGGGGTTTGCCTTTTGGGTCGAGCTGGTCACACTGGGCTTGTCTAGGGTGGGTTACCTCTTCTATGTGGTTTGCGAGCTATTGCATAGAGCGGAGATTTACTCTGGGCGCACCAAAGGGTAGCGGCTGCAGGTTCTCCTTATCATTTAAGAAAACAAAATTCTTCCCACAGGCCAGCAGCTTCATTTTATGTTTTTACCTGATTTATGTGTTGGTACTGTAGAACCATTTGCTTCTTGTCATTATGGTTAGAATGCAAAGTTCCTTCACTATTCTGTATATGGGTTAGGACTGCTTATCAGCAGTTATTAGGTTGGATATGTACACCTTATAGGTTACAGGAGTAGTAAATCATTTAGTTTGCTGCTAAGGAGGATGTGTTTTAGCTTAGATGACAATTAAATACTGAATTGAAGTGCTAAAGCAGAAGAGATGAGTGCTAGACCGTAGACGGTCTGTTTTGGGATCAGTGAGTAGTTATGATCTTCAAAGATAAGGAAACTAATGAATTCTAGGAATCAAGTGTGCTTGTAGATTCTTTAGGCATCTTATCTAACTGACTAGGTTTACAGCTGCATCATACAATTCAAAATAGCAACTTTTGCAAAGTTCATATTGATGGCTTAATGAATGAGGAGGTTTATAACTGCTTTTTTCTTTTTTTAAACTGCGAAGATCTTTTTCCTTCTGAGATAGCATCACAATATTCATTAAGTGTCCTCTTAATTCATTAAGCTCCTTTAAAAAAAAAAGATAAATGTTATAGCTTTGACCCGGTTACTGTGTACCCTGTAAAGTACAACATCTCTAGAAATTAGTGAAGTGCAGTAAGAGAAATGGCAGAGGTTTTGAAGATACAAATAGTAGTTTGCAGAAGATTAAACTCAATTGTATATTGTTATTCTGCTTTTGGTGTACAAAGGTTTACTCAGATGAGACTGAATAGACGTTTTAGAGTCTGTCTAGGATTGTAGTTTCAGTTTAGATTTTTTTTTTCTTTCCTCTTTCTGTCGATATGGCTTGTCCAGCACTCCCTAAGTACCGACTGTAATTCAAATGTTACCAGATTCAAAAAAAATATTTGAGTTGTGTTCTTGTTTTTTAACTATCCTTTGCTGCTTCATATCTTACGATTAGGTTGTTGAAGTTGTCAAGTGTAATGTTTTCTTTCTTTTTTCAGCTTTCAGAACAATGGAAGTTGGACTTGCTCAAGAATCTCGCCGAGTGCTCACTTTGTGCAACAACTCAGGATTCTCGACAGCTGCTTCCATCAGTAGTTCAGCTACTAAAGGTTTTCTTTGAAAATTTCATGACTTAAATTTGTAACTTCAGAGTTGGGTATATTTGGAGATTTTCAATTGTTCCTGCATTTCTGCTTAACCTTTTGCTGTTCAGTGTCAAAGCTTCTAATGTTGTTTAGTACTAAAAAGTAAGAGGACACACACAATAAATTCTTGCACTTGCTATGGTTCATGAATTACTCACAGTACAAAAAATAGTGGCATGTGTTTTCTGGTTGCTTAGTGTTGTATGCTGTACTCCTGTCATTCATACTTGTTAATTACATTTCCCATTCAGCATTTGTTTAAGCATATTAGTCATCTTCACTGTTCTATTCAAGTCCTGCTCATACAATCTGAGTTGGTTATACTCTTAAGAGATTTTCTGAGTTTCCAGTCATTAGGATCTCTTGATTGAAATGCTTTGTAAAGCTTGATGAAAATGACTTCCTTGTTTTTCTCAGAAATATATGGTTCGAAGAAAGATTGAAGAGATTAACTACATGTGTATAGAGTGTTTGTTGTTTACCTTCCACCATTTAGCTCACAAGGTAAGAGTGTTATTTTTGACCGCGGATAATATACCTGATGCATAGAATCAACCTGCTTATACTTCTCCATTTGAATCTTATAGACTCCAAATGCCACAAACAGTCTCTGCGGGTACAAGATTGTCACTGGACAACCATCAGATAGACTGGGTGAGGATTTCTCGGAACAATACAAGGACTTTACTGAGAGGTGCTTCTACTTGTTCTTCTTTTACTTGATGTGATAACTTGGGCGCTAGATGCTATGCTTGATTGATGCCAATTTAAGATTTGATTACATTTTCAGCTTCTGGATCATTGAAAAGAAAATTCATGCTGAACCAAAAATGGGACACTGGCCCTCAATTTTAACTTTATGGTTTGTGGAAAGCCACCTAATTTTTAGTTTATACCCCTCTATGTGCATCAAAGTAGCATTGTTCCCGAGGGAGCAATTCATATGTTGTTTTGGTCAACACAGAGAAGGCATCCTGCATTAACCACCCCGCACCCACCCACATAAACACACACAATGTTGACTACTGTGTGGACAAGGCAATTTTCCCTTGTCTTTAGGTAGTATATGGATTGGCATTTTTAAGTGGCTTATAAGTTAAAAGCCATAAGTTGGGATGCCCCTACTTTTGGGTTTTGGCTTTTTTTTTGGGGCACTTTTTATGTTGCCCAGACACTTCCAAAACTAAAAAACACTTACAAGCCAAAATCCACTAAAAATAAGCCAATCCAAACACCCACTTAGTCTACTGACTCTACTCTGCTGATATTAGCTCGATGACAGCTGAAAATCCCACAAAATGCCATAAAATAGTCATGTATGAAAATGGTTTGCTGCACTTCAGAATTTAGACAACCGAAGGCTTCTCACTTTCCTTTTCTTTCCTCTGGCTAGTTGGTAAGGAGACAGCCTTTGCCGGGGGGGGGGGGGGGGGGAGGCTTCTTTTTTTGTTTGTGCTTAACAAGAACTTAGGATGAGGAGGCCGTGTGTGGTGTGGGGCCCGCTCCTGCAAGCCAAAAGAGGGGAGCTTAGCTGTTTTGACGGTAGAGAGGAGAAGCTGAAGTCTACCATATCGTAGTGGTTGCTGGTTTTCACTTTAATCTTTTAAGGTTGACGATGTCTTCCATGTTGTCAGTCAAGTACGCCCAAGTCTAGAAAATGAATGTAGCTATGAGGATGCTCAGATGGGTACGTGGGCATACTAGGAGAGACATGATTAGGAACAAAGTAATACAAGATAAGGTGGGAGTGGATTTCATGGGGGGGGCAATATGAGGGAATCAGGGAAGTGAGGCTGAAGATGATTTTAGCATGTGAAGAGGTGTGCGTGAATGCTCTAGTGGGGAGGTCTGAGTGGCAGGTTAGTAGGTATAGCTGAGTGGTGTCACACTTTAGGTGGGGATAGGCTGGGGCTAGCCTCACACTTCTCCATATTAGTAGTATTATTTAGTATTTACATAGCTTCTTATTCTTTGATGTGTTTTACTATTTGTTGCTCATTTGCTCTTTTGCTCTTTTGCTCTTTTGCTGTCATTAGTTTTTTCCTTGCATCCGTGCTTCAAATTCTCTTTTATCTCTTCGTTCCTTTTCTCTTCTTTCCTTTTCTTCTCCTCTTTTGAGCCGAGGGTGTTTTAGAAACAGCATCTTTGTGCCCCACAAAGGCAGGGGTAAGGTCCACGTATATTCTACCCTCTCCCCAGACTCCATTTGTGGGATTACACTGGAATGTTGCTGCTATTGTTGATGTCTTTCATGTTGATAAAGCAGATTAAGCACGGTTGAGGATCTGGCTAGGGCTATGATCAAGAAATTAACCCAAGGAATGGCAGATCAAAACAAAGCATTTGCTGCTGCTAAAACAGAAGAAGAAAAGGACGCTATTGTGAGTTTCACCTTTTATCTTTCACCTTTCCCTCCCTTGCGACCAATTTGTTCCTTCTGCTGGTGTGAACTTAGCTGTTATCTTCAATCTGCAGAAGACACAAAAGCAGAATGCTACCTTTGCGCTTCGAGCATGCAACAATATATTAGCAATGACCCAGGTAAAATCTGCTGATTTTACATTTTGTGCTCTACAATCAGCATGTTATATGTTGTTTGCTTGAGCTGACATCACATATTTATATATATATATTACAGCCATTGCATACAAAAACACCTAAATTTATTGGCGATCAAAAAATAAATTTGTCATGGAAAGAAGTTGCAAAGCCTTCAAGTCCTTCAGCTGCTACTGTTGCAGGGTATGTGGATAGATATTCTGCGTAACTTTAATCGTCATCAGTATTTCAAATTAATGAAGATAGTAATGTCTAATTATATGATATTTTGGTCACAGTCAGAAGCGACCGAGTGCTACTACAAATGGGTCAAGCGGTAACACATTAAAAAAGGGCCGAGGAGCTGGTGGTATGCAACACCAGCTAGTTAACAAGGCATTTTCAGGTATCTATGATGGTGGAAGAAGCAGTGGAAGAGGTGGTAGGAGTTGGCGTGGTCGTGCAAGAGGACGGCCATACAACTAACACGCTCTACACTAGTTAATTGCAGCAAAATCAGGTGATTTTTTCCACTGGTACGATTTGGATATATCTTGTGGCGAGCAGAACAATCAGGTGATCTTTTTCGTTGGTACGACTTGGATATATCTTATGGTGACCCAGGCGACGTAGGCAGGTTCTTAGACGGATGTTCTGATTCTGTAGATTGCTTAGAAATGGTATTTATTTTCAATATGTAACTTAAAAGTTTGTGTACTATAAATTTAAAATAATATATTAGTATTTATATTAGTCATTGCAAATAGATTATGGTATTTCCTATGTTCGTTTCTACTGCATAACTTCAACATAACTCATCAAATTGGAACTGATCAAAGGAAATTGTTGTTCATACGTCTGTATACGACGTAGAAATGTGAACAAATGTATGGATTTTTGCCATGTTCAAAGAGTATTTCAGGGCATTTTTTCCTCATTGTAGTGTATGGGTACTTTGTTATTTCATGGAGAATACTATGTGGCAATGAGAGGTGAATTTTTTTTCCAGATTCTTGGTCCAACTAGTGTTGTTTTGATATTCGTGATATCTTGGTCATTTTGCACGTATCTTGACTAATTTCCTTTTGGTCTTCATCTTGCATAGAGAAGTTGAGATCTTTTTCTAACTTGATGCACAAATAGAGTAGCAGCAAATAACATCTTTCTAGTCTGCATATATAATCAACATGATCTCTACCTCCCAAAGGAAAAAAGAAGCAAGAATTAGCGACAAGACTTTTGTAGCTAACCAACAAAAAATAATCAACTAGACGGTCTAGACACCTCCAAAAATTATGTGCGACATCAACAAATTATGTGCGACTTAAGCATTGGGTGTCCAGAAGACAATGAAGACTAGTTATAGTGCTTACTTTGCTAGGTGAGGTAAAGTTTGAAAGTACACACGAAGAAATCAAGAAAATTCAATATCTAGTGTCTGTCTACCCCTCCTGTAAAAGAGTCGGAAGACTTTGAATACACCAGTAGTTCAAATCTTATTTCTATCTATTGAAAGAAAAAGTGGTACTTTCATTTGATCGGTCTCTCTTCCCGAGCATCCTCATTTCATCCTTAAGCCAGGGCAAAACAATCTATTATACAAATCCGGATACATATACAGACGAATTTTGACATTATATATACAATGTAATTTTTCAACGAATCTCCTTCCGTGCCCCTAGTCCCGACCCTACTGATGATTTTGTGGTGATCCTAATATGTTAACTGCAAGACCTTTGAAAACATCTAGTAATTTACAAAGAAGAGGCTAGAATATATAAAGCATGAGCATATTGTAGTAGATAAAAGAAAGTAATTTATTACTCTCTCTATTCCATTTTATGTGATACCTTTTCTTTTTGGTCCGTCCCAAAAAGAATGTCACCTTACTCTAATTAGAAACAATTTAACCTTAAAATTTCCCTTTTGCCCTTAATGAAATGATTCTCAACCACACAAATATATAAGAATGATTTTAGATGACAAGTTTCAAAAGTCTTGATTTTTTTCTTAAACACCGTGCCAAGTCAAAGGGTGCCACATAAAATGAGACGAAGAGAGTATTTATTTTATTTTTTGTTCATGAATCTCATAGCGTGAATCTATGTTGCTTGGATTCTTAAAAAATGTTGCAAGTGTAATTTTTGGAGATAATTTTGTGTCAATTCATGAGCTAAAACATCTTTTCATGAAAATCAGATCAAGATAATTATATTGGGACAAGGATTACAAAACGAACGAGGTAATGGAAGAATTTGATCTTGACGATGATGGAACGATCACTATGGATGAATTCGTCAAAGGTTTCACAAAATGGATAGATGAAAGAAAGGTTGCAATGGGTAAAAAATATCATTCCATAAGATCCTTGAAAGATACATATATGAGGTAAATTCATTTTAGCTCTCATAAATCCAGTAAAATATACTTTCCTAAGTAAAAAGCGAGCCTTGGAGAAGCAGTAAAATTGTCTCCGTCAATGAACTATGGGCTATGTTGCTTGGGGTCTTTAAATATGTCAATGAACGCACGCCAGATCCTCCAAAAGTAGGTATTTTTGGAGGTTCCTGGCGCTGCCCGAGGCTCAGGGCCAACTTTCCCGAAAATTTATACCGAGGGTTCCGTAATGAACCCGACAAGAGGCCCAATGGCCCGATGGGGTTGAAGATTTCCTGGTAGGATTTTATGGGTTAAGAATAAGAAACAAACGATTTTGACAGTTTTTCGTGGGTGTTAGCCCACGGTTCCTGGCGCTGCCCGGATCTCGGGGCCAAATTTCCCGAAAAATTATACCAAGGGGTCCGTAATGAGCCTGACAAGAGGCCCAGGTTGCCCGGAGGGATTGGATATGACATGGTAGGATTTTATGGTCCAAGGAACAAGAAACAAGCGATTTCAACAGTTTTTCGTGGGTGTTAGCCCACGGTTCCTAGCGCTGCCCGGGTCTCGAGGCCAACTTTCTCGAAGAATTATACCGATGGGTCCGTAATGAGCACAACAAGAGGTCCAGGTGGACTGGCGGGGTTGAAGATGGCCTGATAGGATTTTATGGGCCAAGGAACAAGAGACAGACAATTTTGATAGTTTTTCGTGGGTGTTAGCCTACGGTTCCTGGCGCTGCTCGGGGCCAACTTTCTCAAAAAATTATACCGAGGGGTCTGTAACAAGCCCATCAAGAGGCCCAGGTGGCCCGACATGGTTGGAGATGGCCTGGTAGGATTTTATGGGCAAAGAAATAGGAAATAGGCAATTTCAGAAGTTTTTCGTGGGTGTTAGCCCACAGTTCCTGGCACTGCATGGGGCTTGAGGCCAACTTTCCCAAAAAATTATATCGAGGGCGGCAAGAGGCCCACGTGGGAGTTGGAGATGGCCTGGTAGGATTTTAAGGGCCAAGGAACAGGAAATAAATGATTTTAGTAGTTTTTCGTGGGTGTTAGCCCACGGTTCCTGGCGCTGCCTGGGGCTCGGGGCTAACTTTCTCAAAATATTATATCGAGGGGTCCGTAACAAGCTAGGAAAGAGACCCAAATGGCTCGACGGGATTGGAGATGGCCTGGTAGGAATTTATGGGCCAAGGAACAGGAAATAAGCGATTTTGACAGTTTTTTGTGGGTGTTAGCCTACGTTTCCTGGCACTGCCCGGGGCTCGGGGCCAACTTTCCCAAAAAATTTATACTGAGGGGTCCGTAACAAGCCAGGAAAGAGGCCCAACTAGCCCGACGGGGTTGGGGATGACCTGGTAGGATTTTATTGGCTAAGGAACAAGAAATAGGTGATTTGGACAATTTTTCGTGGGTGTTAGCCCACGGTACCTGGCACTGCCCGGGTCTCGAGGCCAATATTCCCAAACAATTATATCGAGGGGTCCGTAACAAGCCAGACAAGAGGCCTAGCTGGATCGGCGGGGTTGGAGATGGCCTGGTAGGATTTTATGGGCCAAGGAATAGGAAACAGGCGATTTGGGTAGTTTTTCGTGGGTGTTAGCTCACGGTTCCTTGTGCTGCCAGGGGCTCGGGGACAACTTTTTCAAAATGTTATATCGAGGAGTCCTTAACGAGCCACGAAGAGGCCTAGGTGGCCCGACGGGATTGGATATGGCCTGGTAGGAATTTATGGTCCAAGTAATAGGAAACAAGCGATTTTGGCAATTTTTTGTGTGTTAGCCCACGGTTTGTGGCGCTGCCCGGGGCTCGGGGCCAAATTTAGCAAAACATTACACCGAGGAGTCTGTAACGAGCCAGTCAAGAGGCCTACCTGTCCCGGCGAGGATGGAGATAGCTTGGAAGGATTTTATAGGCCAAGGAACAAAAAACAAGTAATTTTGATAGTTTTTCGTGGGTGTTAGCTTACGGTTCCTGTTGCTGCCAGGGGCTCAGGGCCTAATCTCCCAAAAAATTATACCGAGGGGTCCATAACGAGTTAGGAAAGAGGCCCAACTGTCCTAGTGGGGTAGGAGATGACCTGGTAGAATTTTATGGGCCAAGAAATAGGAAACAGGCGATTTTGACAGTTTTTCGTGGGTGTTAGCCCATGATTCTTGGCTGCCTGGAGCTCGGGGCAAACTTTCCTGAAAAATTATATTGAGGAGGTCTGTTAACGAGCTAGGCAAGAGGCCCAAGTGGCCCGGCGGGGTTGGAGATGGCCTGGTAGGATTTTATGGGCCAAGGAACAGAAAATATGTGATTTTGCCAATTTTTTGAGGGTATTAGCCCACGATTCCTAGCGCTGCCCGGAGCTCGGGGCACACTTTCCTGAAAAATTATACCAAGGGTCCAGTAATGAGCCAGGAAAGATTCCCAGGTGGCCCGACAAGGTTGGAGATGGCCTGGTAGGATTTTGTGGGACAAGGAATAGGAAACATGCGATTTTGATAGTTTTTCGTGGGTGTTAGCCCACGGTTCCTGGCACTGCCCGGGGCTCGGGGCCAAATTTCCTGAAAAATTATATCGAGGGGTCTGTAATGAGCCAAGAAAGAGGCCCAGTTAACCCGGTGGGGTAGGAGATGACCTGATAGGATTTTATGTCCCAAGGAACAGAAAACATGTGATTTCAGAAGTTTGTTTGTGGGTCTTAGCCCACGGTTCCTGGCACTGCATGGGGCTCGGGGCCAACTTTCGCAAAGAATTATACCAAGGGATTCATAACGAGTGTGGCAAGAGGCTCAGGTGGCCCGGCGGGGTTGAAGATGGCCTTGTAGGATTTTAAGGGCCAAGGAAAAGAAAATAAATGATTTCAACTGTTTTTCGTGGGTGTTAGCCCACGATTCCTTGCGCTGCCTGGGGCTCGGGGCTAACTTTCTTGAAAAATTATATCGAGGGGTCCGTAACGAGCCCCACAAGAGGCCCAAGTAGCCCAACGGGATTGGATATGGACTCATAGGATTTTATGGGCCAAATAACAGGAAATAGGTGATTTCAGATATTTTTCGTGGGTGTTAGCCTATAGTTCCTGACACTGCCTAAGGCTCGGGGTTAACTCTCCTAAAGAATTATACCAAGAGGTCCATAACAAGCTAGGAAACCGGCCCGAGTGTTCCGACGGGATTAGAGACGGCCTGATAGGAATTTATGGGCCAAGGAACAGGGAATAACCAATTTTGGCAATTTTTTATGGGTGTGAGCCCACGGTTCCTGGTGCTGCCCGGGGATCGAGGTCAACTTTCCCAAAAAATTATACTAAAGGGTCCGTCATAAGCCAAGAAAGAGGCCCAGCTAGCCCGATGGGGTTGGAGATGGCCTGGTAGGATTTTATGGGCCAAGGAAAAGGAAATAAGTGATTTGGATAGTTTTTCGTGGGTGTTAGCTCATGGTTCCTGGCATTTCCCTGGGCTCGGGGCCAATGTTCCCAAATAATTATATCTAGAGGTCTGTAACAAGCCAGGCAAGAGGCCTAGCTGGCTCGGCGGGGTTGGAGATGGCCTGGTAGGATTTTATGGGCTAAGAAATAGGAAATAAGCGATTTGGGTAGTTTTTCATGGGTGTTAGCCCACGGTTCCTTGCGCTGCAGGGGCTTGGGGCTAACTTTCCCAATATATTATACCGAGGGGTCCTTAACGAGCCACGAAAGAGGCCCAGGTAGCCCGACGGGGTTGGATATGGCTTGGTAGGATTTTATGGTCCAAGGAACAGGAAATAGGTAATTTCAATAATTTTTCATGGGTGTTAGCCCACGGTTCCTGCCATTGCCAGGGGCTCGAGGCCTACTTTCTCGAAATATCATACCGAGGGGTCTGTAATGATCCAGGCAAGAGGCCTAGGTGGCCCGGCGGGGTTGGAGATGGCCTGGTAGGATTTTATGGGCCAAAGAATAGGAAATAGGTGATTTTGACAATTTTTCGTAGGTGTTAGCTGTGACGACCCCTCTAGTGGGCCTCTACATACTCAAGTATTGTCTATGCCTTGGCCTGTCAGTTCGCCCTTTTCACCCTCTTATTGGCTGCAGCCTCAAGGGGGATCGAACCCGTAACCAAGCGCTCCTTTACATCCCTTCTAGAGG
>JBCEWC010002980.1:0-31998 GCA_038996855.1 Solanum aculeatissimum | reverse complement strand
TTAATTTGTTGCAAATTATATAATTTATTTTAATACAACAAAATTTATATGTATATTTGTATTTATTTATTGAATTTATATTCATTAAAAATTGCTAAAAATTGGAGGAGTTAATTCATAGGTATCTGTTGTATAATTACTTTGTTTTTGCGTAACTCAATTTCTTTATTGAGTTTATTCACTGTAATTTCTTGAAAAATACATAATTAATTTTAATATGAATCAAATGTATACAATCAATGAAATTATACAAATTAATTACATTTATAGAGCTACTAAACTTATACAAAAAATTATCCTATATTATATATTTATTAGTACAAAGAAGGTTTGTTGTACATCTATAATTGATACTATAAATAATTAATATACAAAGAAAATTACTGATTAAAAAACAATTCTCAAACAAATATGGAATATACAAAATACAATTCTAAAATATATGGAATATACAAAAACTGAATTATAGAAAATACCTCATCTTCAAAAAATTATCAAAAAATTAAACTTGAAATTGAGGAAACTAAATTTTGGAGGGCATCGAAAAAAAATTGAAAATGAAAACTTGGGATGTGGATGATATGATCCAGTGATTTTAGGAGACAATTTAGGAGAGTTCTAATGGAAATAAAATTTTGAAAATTGTATTTAGGAGAGAGAAAGTAAAAGGAGGAAGTTGAAGGGTCATATACATAATATGAGTGGGGCCAGCGAAATTGATAACCAAATTTAATAAATTTTAGTTTTAAAATGTAATATTATTAAACTATAGCTATATTATGTTATTTACTAGTATAAGTTTGCTCAGTTGCGTAATTTTTCCTTTTTATTATTTTGTGCTACATCAGCTTTTAAGGAGGTATTAAATTCACTTCTGATATGTATAAAAAGATAATAAGTTGTATAATAGTTAAAGCGTGTATTCAACTCATCAAAATAACTTTAAGATACATTTAATGTCTTTTTTTTTACCATATTGTATTGAGTCAATTAAATATGATATGCTTTGCTCATATCTATCAACTTGCAAATGATGTGACCTCATACATTTCAATCCTTTGGCATTATATGTATAGTAAAAAGATTATTTTTTTTCAAAGATGTTTTGTACTTATGTACTTTTGGAAAGAAAATTATTGAGTGACAATTAAAACTTTGTGATTTTAAGATAAAGATTCCCTTTAATTTATTGACAATGAATATGGTCCTAATTAATTAAAGTTAACAAAGAAAGAAAGGAAATTGTGAGGTAACCCTAACCCTTGTTGTCAACTTGTGAGGTACCTTTGGCTTTACTTGCATTGCCCATATCTAAGCAACTTAATTATTAAAGAAAATGACAACCATATTGCACACTACATCTATGCTTTAATTAAATCTCAAATGAAAAATAATACATATATAAATTAAATTTGCTATTATGATAAAGTGCAACTAACTTACATCATATTTGGTTGTATGTTTGTTGTGTACAAAATTCAACACACCAAATTGGTGTTTAGTTAGAAATTTAGAATGCCCCATAATTGATTTGTATGTGTATAAGTTATCAGAAAATTTAAATTTACTCTGTCACTTTTACTTGTTACTGTTTTATTTTTCAAGGTCAACTTGACTAAACTTCAAAGCTAAATTTAATATTTAAAATCTAAAATTTAAATGGTTGAAAACTATACAAAAAAATGTTATAAGTTGCAATCTTTCTCATATTAATATGATGAAAAAAATACATCTTAAAACATTAATCAAAATTCATGTAGTTTAACCTCGATAAGTAAAATAGAGACAAATAAAAGTGAACGGAATGAGTATGTTTTATTTTATGTTGAACAAAATAAGAAGGAATAACTAATATTTCCTCTGTTAATTTGTTTGTTTCATTTTTATTTTAGTCTGTTTTGAAAAGAATGTCTCTTTTCTTTTTGGACAATTCTATAATTCTAATTTTTTACATTTTGAAAATTAAAAAAGTAAAATGTTTACAAAAAAAGTAGCCCATGTTTTATTTACATAAAAAATAGCCCAAAATCACCGAAATTATACATGACTATACAATATGATTTGTCAAAAGTTATAGAAAGTATACACTTCTATACAATGTATATTACTTATACATGGGCTATACACAAAATATACATTATGATACACAAATATACACCGACTATACATATCTATACAACGAGGGCTATTTTTTTAAATTTAGTGTCTCTCAGTGTAATTTTACCTTAATAAAACGAACAAACAAATCCGCCCTTATAATCTCACA
Organism: Solanum aculeatissimum; assembly: GCA_038996855.1. Taxonomy (NCBI): domain Eukaryota; kingdom Viridiplantae; phylum Streptophyta; class Magnoliopsida; order Solanales; family Solanaceae; genus Solanum; species Solanum aculeatissimum. The sequence goes on along the minus strand of JBCEWC010002980.1, from coordinate 29,732 downwards.
ATGCACGAGGTAAGGGCTCCCTCTACCATTACCTTGAATTGGGCCGAAGCTCTCAATTGTATAAACATTTACTCTTTCATATACACGCACATGTATACACCTCTATATAACAATTTTTTCTATTATAATAATTAAGTGTTTTTAATTAATTTTTACATTATAGTGTATAAATTTTTATGATAATATTTTATTATAATAATTTTAAAAATATTTAAATAAAATAATAATATTATAAAAAGATTTAATTGTGTATACAAATATGCAAATACACACAAATTAAATATGTGTAATTTCACAAAACATGATAGAATCCCTATGAATTACTTTATGTGATGATACTTTTTATAATTACATATCCCATATGAGTTTAAAGCTAGATATAATATATTTGACTCGTAAAGAAGTCGTATCTGAACGGCTAAGTCTTTCTTTTCTCGCTCACGTTGCTTCTCTCTTGCTCCACTCTCTCCCTTTCTCGTCCATTTTCCTTTATGTATCTGTGTTTCACTATTTTAATTTTAAGTATCATTCATGTATTTCTTCTCTATTGTTTTTTATGTGAATGCTCAAAATTTTCTTTACTTTGCAGAACAAGCTTTCTTGTAACACCTTACAACTCAATTTTTTGAATCTGAATCTTTCGTGATAAGTATATAAGCTTAAATCAAGTGATGTCCTATTTAGTTTTATGTGTTAAGGTTTATTCCTATATGTGGAAAGTGTGTTGGAAGTGATTTAAGGTCATAAAAGACCTCCAGTATTTAGTCGAGTTCAAAACATTCCTATCAACTAAGTTTTTCGCATTAGTTTATACATGTGAATCATCTTCAAACGATCATATTTCTCACTGTATAAATAATTAGGTGGACCTAATCTATCAAATTAAAGTTTTATGAGTCTTTTTTCCTAACTCATTTGAAATTTGAAGTAAAAAGTTATTATCATTTTACCATATCTTACCAGAATAGAGTTTTCTAGATCATTATCTATGATCCTGACCTACAGGTCATAGATGGGTCGCTTGTTCACTCTTGAAAAAGGTTTAGAGAGTCAATTTATGGATTAAAATATCTATGAACTTGACTACAAATCGTACAAGCACCTAAAGTCATAGTTTGGGCCCGTAGAATGAGGTCTAGAACCTCAAAATTCTATATATCAACGGATGTCACTTACAATATATATCTTATCAGTATTTTCCTATGTACTAAACATTTTAAAAAATTATATCTAAAAATAAGAAAAATAACTGATAATCTTTGTCAAGAAATGACTGCAGACATATGAACTAAATCAGAACAAAAAAAGTCATTGAATATTAAATTTGAATTAATTTTTTTTTTGAAAAATACTAATTGAGAGATGCTAAATTCTTCTTCTTCTTCTTTTTAAGTTAATTTGATATTATTAAAATATTTAATAATAACATTATTTTTAATATTCCGTCCTAGGAATTTTTCAGTTATCTTAATAAAAAAAAATTCTTATTCATATTTTTTATTAAATATATCAACTGCTTAATTATGTATTTAAGAATTAGATACTATTTATTAGGAGTAAAAAGAATCATAAATTAAAAGAAAAAAAGGGTCGAGTGAAAGAGAAATAGTGAATAACATAAAAAAAAAAGTAAGAAAAAGTTTTTTTTAAAAAAAAAGGCCCATTTTGCAAGTGTCAAAGATACGATGAAACTCACGCAACTATTATTGGCTGTGCCTCTAAATTTTTTCTAATCTCATCCCTTCTTTATATTCCATGAAGGCTTTTAAAATTCTTTTTGTAATTTTCTCCACTTTAAAAACATTTTCCTCTTTAATTTTAATTCCAAAAAGCAAAGCTTATTTTTTCAACTTTACATATTGGCTTATTTCTATATACTTTTGGAAAGTTGCAGCTAATTTATTTGATTCTTTATGAAGTCAAAGAAATGCTGCTCCTTTTATTAAAAGTAAAACTTTTAACATAATTATTATCTTGAATATGAAAATATCTACTAGGTTTCAATTGGTGTAATTTAAACTTTGTAAAAACTATTTTTTTTTCTTTTGTGGTCCACTACTCACTAGCTAGTCGAAATAGTGATAAAAAGGAGATTGTCACGATCCAAATCCTAAGGCAAAATGATCGACACGCAAATAACTCTAATCGAGAGTAATCCTTATCTAGATAATTTACTTTAAGAATGATTAATATGAGTTCTGATTAAATGGTTGAGATTTCTTTTTCTTTAATCAGAGGTTTCAGATTAAAATTCTGAAAATAAAAAAAATTATGTTGAGAGTATCTTCTTAGAAATAGAATGTGAATGTCACGAATTTAAATTAATCAAACTCAGTTAAAAATATCCAAGAAATCAAAACTAAAAATAACTTAATAATGCATATTAAGTGGAAATGAACTCTAAAACCTATTGACTAACGGGTTGAAAATTGTTGTCTGCCTTGGGTACAGAGTCGTCTTTGTTAAGGAGCGTTTTACTCCAAAATATGTAACTTCCCGCGCAAATTCGCATTTAGTTAGACTCCAATATGGATATCGAACACTGGGTGTAAAATTAAAAAAAAATGCAATTAAGCAATATGTATGTTTTTTGTCCTTTAACTAGCTATTATATAATAAGAAGGCCAATTTGGCTATGCAAAAGGTTATTTAAATTAGTTATTTTATTTGAGTTCCATTAATCAAGGGATCAAATTAAAAGCACTCATGCTTAATTAAAGGTTAAATATTCTTATTAAAGACAATTTTTCCCATAAAATTTAAATAATTTTAAACTATGTCTAATCAAATATAGATTGCTTGTGTAGAAAAAGTTTATTTCTTCAAAATTTGTATATATATTCAACAAAATGTGCTTGACAAAGACTGTTGGGTACAATTAATTTCACATGCAAATTAATAGATTCACACTTAAAAGAACTATTCTTTCAACAAATGCAACATTAATTAGTCAATTCTTTCAAATATGACAGAATTTTATTTAATATAAAATTTAATTTTCAATTTAACCTATTTATTTTTTTACTATAAGAACCAAAAAGCATGAAAATTTTTTGTCTGATAAGGATATATAAAAAAAATTGAATAAATTCAAGTCCGGAAAGTATACGAATATGCCAAATTCGGTGGTGGTCGAGTTGGTTGAGTAGGAGAGCTTCCGGATGAAGATTCTAGTTTTCATATCAACTATATATGTTTTTCGATTAAGTTCGTTACATGATTTGTCTAGTATGACTTGCATTTTCATTGTGTTTGTGAGCTATTACACTGAAGCAAAGTTATCAGTAACACACCTAAAAAATAGTAACTACGAATTTCTAACCAAGGGCGGAGCTACCCTTTTGTCAGGGAGTTCATCTGAACCCCTTTCGATAAAAAAATATATTATTTATACATGGTTAATATAAATTTTAAATTTTTAATATGTATATAGTAAATGTCGAACCTCTTTGACTAGTTCGTGTGACTACTTTTTCAGATTTTGAACCCATTAATAAAAATTCTGACTCCGTCACTATTTCTAACGTGTTAAAAAAAAGTGTGTGAAGATATGAATTAGTATCACATATTTTAGGTTTGCTCTAAGAATATATTGTCATATAAGTTGAAGCAGTTTAGGTGAAAAAAAGGGTGACCTAAACATAATTAAAAAAAGAAAATTCTAATTTTATAAATAATCAACTTTGAAAATTTTATTTTATCTTTGATGAAATAATGCTATAGTCACACAAATATTTTTTTGCTTATTTTAAATTATAAATTTTATAAATATATTTTTTTTGCTTATTTTACCTTATAATTTTTATAAAACAATTTTCTTTCCTAATATTATGTCCGGTCAAAGTACATTGAAGGCTGCAGCCTATAAGCTGTAAATCAACGACTACTGCGCACCATGGCCTACCACTCATATTTAAACCGTGCATATCTAGATATTTAAATTTAATTATAATTAATAATTAAATATTTTAAAAAAGAAATTAAAAATATTTTTAAATTATGTGAAATAAATAAATAAGTAATTTATTTATAGTTTAATTCAAAAATTCTTTTAATATTAATATTTTAATCTAAAAATATTTTTATCGTTGATAATGTGATCCAAACTTTTCTCTAGTTAGTGGTAAATTTTTTAGATTATTAAATGGTGTGAATTTGAAAAAAGTATAACCTAAAACTGTATTATACCATTATTAAATATTAATGTATATTAGATATTTAAACTTAATTTCAACTAATAATTAAATATTTTAACTTGTTTTATATATATTTTGTGAATATCTAACATTTGATATGATATATTATTATTCATCATTTATTTTTTATCTTTCATTTTCTTTTCGTTTGTTTCAAAAAATTTATCGATCAATTTCTATTTTTTTTCTCTTAATTCTTTTTCGATCTATATTTTGTGAATATCTAACATTGATATGATATATTATTATTCATGATTTATTTTTTATTTTTCATTTCCTTTTCATTTGTTTCAAAAAATTTATCGATCAATTTCTAATTTTTTTTTCTCTTAATTCTTTTTCATCTATTTTTTTTCCTCTTGATTCTTTTTTTATCTATATTTTGTGAATATCTAACATTGATATGACACATTATTATTCATGATTTTTTTTCATCTTTCATTTCCTTTTCATTTGTTTCAAAAAATTTATCGATCAATTTCTCTTGATTCTTTTTCGAGATGTATAAATCTTATTCATGGATTAATATGCAAAAGCTCTATTTATCTCTACCATTCTATGAGTCTCTTCCTTTTTTATACGCTGATCTCTTTAAATATTATATTTATTAAAATAATAAAATACATTAAATATATAACAAATAACAATTATCCAAACAGAATGTGAAGATGAATTGAAGCATCTTACATACATATCCACAATTAAAAATAAAATGTAGAATTTACCCACTGGGCCTAAAAATATATAAAACAAAATCTACTTGTAATTCTTTAAGAAAAAGATTAACCAATGGTCATGCCGTTTTTAGCGCACTAAAATTTTTATTTTTTTAAATTCGTATCAAAGACATTCTTGAGAAGTATGAAAATTGGACAAAATAGAGCATAAAAGCAACTTCTATTTATCTTCTAACTTAGCTAACAGAGAAATGTAAAAATTACATAACACTTCCAAATCTGGAAATGTATACCAAAAATAAAACAAACTATTAAGAAGGCCCAGTACCTAAAAGAATATACATGCCCCTGCATATATTTCCTTTTTGTGTATACATTATAATGTCTAAACAGACGTTCCCTCGACCTAATGGCTTCGAAACATCGAATCGCGGGGCAAAGAAATCTGAATCCAGATTTTCTGAATGTACAGTATACTGGCATTCAGCGTTATAAGTTGCAATTTTTCTAATTTTCAATGTCTGAACCCGAGATTTAATGTCTGGTTCGGACACTGGATTCCGAATTGGTCCACACTGTTTGAATACGTTTGGGAAAATTCATTGAGACCGTGTTGGTAGTACCCCGATTTATCAACTCGTTGATTCCTGATCCCGCTTTCAACTTCTTCGTCCAAATTGATACTTTCAACCTTTGCGTTACCTCGGAAATTCATAGGATGGGCATAGACATCGTTTGTAAAATTCATGTTGTTGTTGTGGTTGTGGATAAAGTGGTTGACATGAGCCTGAACCTGAGTTTGAACGCCTGGAGGTTGATTTGTTGGGCTCGATTCTGGCATTGGTTTGAGCCCAGCAAGGATAGCCCAATCGAAATTGGCTGAATCCAGGCGTTCGAGGTTCAATTTTTCCGTCTTGAGGGAGTTCAATCTAGGCAAGTTGGGAAATCGATCATCCATTTCTGGTAACGATTCAAGCATATCATCGAATTGCGATGAAGACGAAGCCGAAGAACCATGGCTGTATTCATTGCTGCTGTGTAAACCAGACATGAGAGGTTTCAATCCACTTGAATTCTTCTTGTAAATTCGACAAAGTACCCAGTCATCTAGCTGAAATGTACAAAAGAAAATGCAATTAGACCATTGAAAATAAAATTTAATTGCACATTTAGTCCTCAAAGTAATTGAGAATTTCCACTTCAACCCTTATACTTTTACTAAAGCACATTTTGAGCTCCAATCATAGAAATGTATATATTTCTTGGTCCCCCCTTTATATACAAAGAACATGTTGTATTTTGGGCACACCAAGTACAAATTCATCATACATATAGTTAATAAATAAGTGGTACTTCACAAATCACAATTTAAATCAAAAGTATCAATTAAAGAGAAAAATCTAAATTCAGACACAACAATAATATATCCCGTGAAATTCCAAAGAGTCCTAGTAGAGATAGAGAGACGATTTCTCTCAAAATCCTCACGTAAATAAAAAGTATTATTTGTCAATAATTAACAAAATTTGCAAATATTCACAAAAAGATGGATCAAAATTGCAAATTTCAATTCAACAAAGATTAAATGCGCTTAATAGACAACAACTAGAATTGCAATTTCTGAATATTTGAGGAACTAAAGTGCAAATTTTCCTCCTAAAAAAGAAAAAAGTGCAATTAATTAATTACCTTTGCACTCCCATTTTTCCTTGAAGGTTCAAATAATCTATATTCATGCATGATCCAATTAGTCTTAGATCCTTTTGGTGCTTTTCCCACATAAAACACAAGAGCTTTCTTAATTCCAACTTTCCTTCCTTGTGAAGTTATCACCTTATCCGTACCCGTTGCTTTCCAATAACCCGACCCAGCAACTCTATTCGGTCGCGATCCATTCGGATACTTCCTATCTCTTGGACTAAAGAAATACCATTCCTTTTCTCCAAATGTTGCTTTGCCTATAAGCAATTCACACAAAATACCAAAAATCAATACTAGTAAAATAATTTTGGATATATCACAAATTCGAACTAATCAGACTTCAATAAATAAAAAAACTTACTTGGTAGAACCCAAGGATCAAATTTGTACAAGTCAATTTCTCCAATAATTTGTAGAGGAAAATCATGACCAGCAACTTTCTTGCACAAATATTGAACTAAAAGCTCTTCATCAGTAGGATAAAATCTAAAACCTGGTGGCAAACTTAATTGCAAAAGAGGATCTTTTTCTTGAACACCCATAACAATTTTTAATTGTTTTTTTTTTTCAAAGTTCAAGATTATTTTTTTTAATTTCCTAAACTTTTTTTCTTTTGGAAATGGGGATGGTGGGGGGGTTTATATATGAACAAAATTGGAAAAAGAGATAAGTATGATTGTCCTTTTCTTAAAGTCTTGATAGTTCTAAAATGTGACACGTATTAAAAAGTTAGGCATTTAAGTAGCCGACCTTATCAAGCAGTAAAAGCTTGGACCAAATGCATGAATCTAAGAAAAAGAAGTTTCAAAAAAATAATTTTAAAAAGTCTTTGAGGTCCCCTACTACGTGGCACTCTCTCCTATCATTTCTAGAAGATTGAGAATTTTTTGTTTTTTTGGAGATTAAAAAGTAATATTCTCAAGTTTTTATTTTTTTTTAGTTCATTGTAAGAGAATATTTTTATTTATTTATTTATTATAATTTTTATGTTATTAATTAAATTATAAAAGAATGCATTTTTATATATTTGTATATTTCTAATTTAATTTTTTTAAAATTTATTTTATGTTAAATAAATTAAGATAACTGAATTAAAATGGAAAGACGGCTTGAATTTTGATTTTAGAATTTTATTACATTATTATGAGAATTTTTAACATGTGACAAGAATAATGGGGTTGAATTTTTTAATCTTTTGACTTAGGATTAGTTGGTTTTATTATTTCTCATACTACTTTCATTCATTGAAAATCCTTTTTTGACTCAAAATAATTATTATTTTAATAAATTAAAAATTAATTATATCTTGACATTATATTTAAGAAAACATTTATTAAAATAATTATCGTATAACAATGCCTAGATTCCATTAAAAGAAAAGATTCTTTCCAAATTTTTTTCACACTTTTTCAAGTATTTATATTATTATTATTATTAACTATGTTAGCTTACATATTATTTATATTTAATTTATTACTTTGTGAATAAGTTAATCAATGTAAATATTTTTTTTACAAATTGGCAAAAATTATTTTTAAGGATTTATAGAGTGTGGGACACGTGCTAATACGTGGACAAAAGAAAAGGGGGCTTAGCTGTTTTTTTTGGGTGGTGGGTGGAATTTTTATTTTATTTTATTTAATAATAATTGGGATGTGAAAAAGACAGTGAAGAAAATTTTGTACAGATGTCATCTATGGGACACGTATGCATTTTTAAATAAAATATTTTTTGGTCATTTTTCTCATAAAAAAAAAAGACACTTGTCTTTTGTATTTTTTTTCCTTTCCAATTATAGTGTTAGTGAAATTAATGAAAAAGCATGTTAAGGTATTATTTTTATCATATTAATATGAAAAAATATTGCAACTTATAATATTTTTTTGTATAGTTTTCAACCATCTAAATTTTATATTTCAACTATTAAATTTAATTATTTCAATTTAATTTTAAAGTTTAGTCAAGTTGACATCGAAAAGTGAAATAGTAACAAGTAAAAGTCAACGGAGGGAGTATTAGGTCAATTGATGAATGTTAGTTGCATCTATATTTTATATATGAAATTAAAAGTTGTTATTCACTCATAATTTAGTATTATTGGTTGGTTTTCTAAATATTGAGCTTTAGAAACAAAATATATTTACTTTAACGAGATTACTATTTGAGTTTTGTATAATTCACGCGATTTATATAAACGTTATGCTTGATTATACAAAAATTGTGCGAAAATAAAATTATATAGCGCGTGAATTATACAGACGCTGCTATAACTATAGTTACGAAATGTAATTACCCAAAGTATAGCTATGAAACATAATTAAGGTAATTTTGAGTGACTAGATGCGAAAATTCCTCCTTTTTTGGTCGCTCATCTGGTATTCGGTGTCTGTATTGAAGTCCGACTACTCCAAATTCGAGCCTCATAGGCCCCATTTGAGTGAAGCGCTCCATATCAAAGATTTTTCTATATCTAAACTCGAACCCTAAATTTTTGATTAAGAAAAAATTAACTCCATTCATTACACCGCATCCTTGGACGATACCTTTTGGTTGATTAAGTAAAAACAATTTAGGCACATGACCACTCAAAAAGAGTAAAGGTCAAAGCAAATAGAATTATTGTTTGATTAGATACCTTTTGAACTATAGTTGAGGTGGCACTATATATTGAATTATTAAATCAAATCATAGAGCATATTGATTATCCTATATTTTTGAATTAAGATGACAAGTTAACAATATTTGGTAGGTCTAAATAGCCACGTTCATTGCTTTTTCTTGATTCATATATTTCATGACGTTTAATTTTGTTGTGTTTTCGACTTCTCATTTTGCCACATGCCTAAGTCACCTTTTTAAGTATCATTTCACTTTTATTATCTCATCCAATAAAAAGGAAAAAAATATTACTCCTTTTGTTCTGTTTTACATGACGTTTTTTGATTTGATACGATATATTAAAGAAAAAATAAAAAAATTGAAATTTATGGTTTAAAATAATTCTTACATATTTATGTGGTTGAAAATTATGTCATTAAGGGTAAGAGAGAAATTTTAAAGTTAAATTATTACCGATTAGAGTAAGGTGACATTCTTTATGAAATAGACTAAAAAAAAAATAGTACTACATAAAATGGAACCGAAAGAGTAAAACAGATGCCTTTAGATACCAAAATTTAATAGAACTAGTGTTAAAAATGTATATTATTGGCAAATTGTAGTAATTTAGTTAGTTGGTTACCTGAACTCCACCTTGTTAGCGAGGGTTCGATTCCCCACATTATAATTCCTTCCCATTTTTCCTTCCCCTACCCCAATTTTTTTTAAAAGTATATTATTTGAATAAACAATAAACAAGAGTTTTAAAAACAATAATAAAATTATTTCAATGTAATTTGATCACGAATTTTATTTGTAAAAATAATTATCTACATCACAATCCTTGAACGCGATGAAGTTGAGTATAGTATAGTATAAAATGGGATGATGGAGCATATATTGTTATTACTTCCACTTCTATTTTATGGAAAAAAACATGTAGAATACAACCAAAAATATAAAAGATGGAGTAAGCTAGGTGTAGCCACGTAGTGAAAAGAAGTAGTATTTAGAGGTTGCCAAAGTGGCAAGAAAAATATTCTAAATAACATCAATGGGGGGATGGGAGAAAGTTGTTAGTAGGGGAAATTTAATATACTAGAAAATATAACTTGTTTCTTTTTTTGACATGTGTATGTTTTGATGATTATCCAAAGGAGCTTATTTGTCACTAGTAGAGTTGAGGATGATGTAATGGATGACTTAATAATTTCAACTTTCATTTATGGGTGATTCTTGAGAGATTCCAATAAATTGTATTCTCTCCGTTCTATTTTAGTTGTTATGTTATATTTTTTAAAATTTAAATTAATTTGATAATCTGAAATAAAAATTTAAATATTTAAAAATTATAATTAGAAAAATATTACTTTCTCTGTTTAGAAAAGAACAATCTATTTTTTTTGATCTGTTTCAAATAGAATGACCCAATTCTGTTTTTGGCAAAACTTTAATTTTTAACTTTTCACGTGGCATGTTTAAAGTCACAAAATAAAATGACATTTTGATACATTTAACATAACTTTAATTTAGAATCACAAGATTGAAAAATCTTCTTTCTTTTCTTATACTTTGTGCCAAGTCAAAGTAGGTAATTTTTTTTTTTGAAACACAGGGAGTACTGATTGCAACTTTTTTCATATCAACATGATGAAAAAATATATCTTAAAATGTTAGTCAAAGTATACATAGTTTGACTCTAAAAATGGAAACTATGACTAGAGGTGTGTATCAGTCGGTTAGGTTCTGTCCGATTTCATTTTAAATTTGGTTTATATTTTTAATTTTTAAATATGCTAAACCAATAAAAAAATCACTAAGATATTTTTATCGTTTTTTGATTTATCAATTTTTGATCCTTAACGATTTGCTTTTTTATTTACCCAATAAGAAAATGCTCATAAAATAAATATAAGACTTCTCTAACAATTTGACGCAATACAATGAGACAATATGATACAGTAAAACAAACAAATCAATTATAAATGACAAAACACTTTAAAAAACTTGAATGAAAAAAATAAAAAATTGTAAAAATGATGAACATATTTATTTGTTTAGTTTTACAAAATTCACCTAATTTTATAAAATAGGCTTCATGAATACATATCCCCTCCAAATGCATATGACAACTAAATCAACAAGAAATGAACGAAATATTTGTCGAATGCCTAAGTTTAAGAATATGCGATATTTGGCCTCATATTCTAATGTACTTTATCGATAAAAGGCTTATATATTCGAAACCAAGAAAATACATGACTTATGAGTATTTATATAGTTTCAAGTGATGTTAAATTATTAGTATTTAATATTTATAAAGGAGTAAAGTAGTAAATTGCTATAGTCTTTGTTACATCCTGAAAATTATCAAAATATCCCTAGAGGACAGAATGTTCGCACAACGCATCATTCCTAACTTTTTTGGAAAATTTGAGGCCAGAATATCGATCGGGGGGTGAAAATTATGTGACAAAGTGGTCTTGATTGAATTTTAGGCCAATCAAATCAAAAGATAAATATTTGGGCCAGAATCACTTAACTAGAAGAGTATGCGACAGGTCGCGGACCTACCTCAAGATGGTTCATTTTACACTTCTGTTCATAAAAAGCACCCAAAGATCAATTTATGTTATTTTTCTGTTGCTAAAACGCACTCCTTAGAGTGGGATTTATGTTGTAATTCATAAAATGCATGTGATGAATGCATTTTATGTGTTTTGGAAGAAAATTAAATAAATTAAAATGGAATAAATTTGCATCACGGAATTGCTCCACTCTGTATTCCGATGACACTTTTTATGAGAGACATTCCGGTCTTTTTTCTACCCCTCATATATGTCATTTTCAATTTTAAAAGAGCTCCTAAACGTATTCCTAAGTCCTTTTATGCAATTTAACAGAAGTACCAGGGCTAAAGAGAGAAAAAACACTAGGGTTCAATTGCTTGGAGCAAAATTCTTGTCAATATTGATTGTCATTCTTCGTTCCAATTATGTAAGGCTAACTAAAACATGAAATAAATTCTTTCATGTGTCTCATAGGTGTGACTGATTGAATAGCGGATGATTTGAGTCTTCCTTGATTGTATTTCTTGAGAATTTTCCTAAACCCTAACATATTTTTTACCTAATGTTGAATAATTGATGATTTCTATGAGCTTATCTCTTGAAAGACTGATTTAAATCTTTTATTTCATAAACTTTAATTATATTTTGATTATGATTGAATGTCTATGTCAAATGATTGAGTTTAGAGCCTTGAATTGTGAATGAGATATGAACATGATGATAGTTTTAATGAAATCTGAAGATCCTTCGTATTTGCATAACTTGGAACCAAATGATTGAATGAAACTAAATATTGTCATAAATATATATCTAAATTATTCTTGAAAGATGTGATGTGATTGATTGGATAGATTGATTGGTTAAAAGATTTCATTATGATAGAACTGCTGAGATGATAAGAGTCATCGTAAGACTTATTGATTGGATAAATTGAACTGATTTGGATAGAGTTTTATGAGCATTGAGTCTTGGGAGGAGTATCGAACACCGAATTGAGCAAGAGTAAGTAATAACTCGAGCTTAACAACTACGTAGCCAAACGTATGTGAGAATTGAACTGTAAATCGAATGAATTCCTTATTGTTCCTAAAATGGAATTGATTGATTGATTGTGGATCCTTGATTGATTGATTCATCCCTTACCCTAGTAAAGTATTGGACGAACGTGACAATAACGGTGGCTCATTGTACCTCACCGGCTCATGGGTGATGGTTATCAAATAAGAGAAACTCCCAACTAAGTCTTGATAATAATCTCATGATTGGATTGGATGGTAATTGGACCCTGTCTAAACTATATTCTTATTTTAGACTTATGACATTCTGATTGAGTTCCTTATCTTTCTGATCTGGGTTATCTGAGTTGATATTGTTCTACCCTGATATATATTTCATTTTGTCATTTTACATACTTGTATATTTCATGTACCGACATTCATTTGGGCTTGCATCTTTTCATGATATAAAGATAGGTACTAGAGATCATCAACTTGCGCACTGTTAAGAATCTATTCACCTTTAACTGATTGGTGAGTCTTCCCTACATTCGAAGGATACCACTTACATTATCTTGCTTTAAGTTTAGTACATTTATTTTGATTTGAAGTAGCCATGAACTTGTCATCGGCACCGTGTAGATAGTAGAGATAGAGGCTTTATAGACTAGATAGTGATTGGTTGATGTTGAGAACCTTATCTCTTGATTTTTTCCTATTAAACTATCCCTATGTTATAGATTTGGAATTTGATTTGTTGGCCTATATGACCTTTCTTCATTGAGTTAGATTGTTAATTGGATTTGCCCATTTTATTGTTTCTTCATTTCAAGTCTTCTATTGATTTGAATGAATGAATGAATGTGTGATTAGACCAAGTGATTCGCTTGGAAACCAGTAATGATTTTCGATTGTCGGCCATGCCAAGAGCACCCTCCTAGGACGTGACCGTCTTAATGGGTTATCAATTTACCCATTAATTCAATATTAAAAATCAAAATCGAACCAATAATCTGATAATTTTTTTGCAAAACCATCAAAAATTCATTAACCTAATAACTCAATAACAATAAATCAATAATATTTTTTTGATTTAATTTAACAGTCGTTAAATTTTGCACACCCCTAACTATGAAAAGTAAATTGGGACAAAGTTTTAAAAAGTACAATCAAACTATTTCATTTTATTGAGTTTCATGTTTAAACTATTGTGAGTCTGAGTTTCCTACCTGAACGATTATCCAGTAGTTAGGGAAACACACCTAAATGTTGACTGGACCAAATATTTGTTTAGAAATATTTTTAGGTGCATTTGTCCATAAGATCTTCGTCCGTTTGACATATATAACAACTCTTTTTGCTGATTTATTAACTTTTTACTTAAACTCTTAAACTTTTCCTTTTCAAGTAAAAAATATTGATGCCATGACAAAGATGTGACCACGACTAAGAATTTAGAGAAGAAAATGGTGAATGTCACGATTGAAGTAAATTAACTTCTACAGTGATAGTTTTGATATTTAACCTTAACTTTTAACCTAATATTATTTTATTTGAATTGCTACAATAGAATTATATTTTCCACATTTTTTAAAATTAAACTTGGGCCATAGGCCCAATTTTATTCAATCATCCAAATAGTCGGGCGAAGGCCCAACATACAATGATCTACAAGCCAAGGTCGGTGGAACCCGACTTTAAGAGATAAAAGAATGTCCCTAGGGTTACTTTCCTAAATTGGATGCCTAACTCTTCATTTTTCTCTGTCTGTCGTTGGTCATGCCTCTGTGGTGTGCCACATGATAGAATTTTTAAGCAAAAGATAAAATGTATACACATCATCAGAAATTAATCGATGTATGTTTCACAAGTTATTAGGTAATATTTTAGGTAAGAAACGTAACTCTCACTAATTCAGATATGAAATTCAAAAGTTAGGATAGTTTAGATATGTTTTTGATCTTTTAACTTTTTTGATTTTGATGTTAAAGTTAATATATATGGACTATAATTATTCATACTATTGTGGTTATACTTAATTACTTATTTTTTCCTTCAAAATTAAGGGTAGAATAAGAAAACTATAATATAGAAAATCGAACCCGCATTAACATGACGAGAATATGAAAAATTATTCAAATGAACTACTAAGGTTTTACTTACTTGAGTGGTTGAAATTAATTTTGGATGAAAATTCTCTCAAGAATCAAGCTCTAACCTTCTTTCTTTTACTTGGGCTAAGAATGTCAAGGTAATTAACATATTTACAAAAGTTGAATATCACAATCCAAAATTTAAGATCATGATGATATTTACATTAACCCACCAATAGTTAAATCCATCCTTCAAATATAAGTGGAATATCAAAGCAATATGTGGAAGTAATCAAAATAACAAGTTAAAATATGAGTTTTAAAGTCGAACTTTCATAAATATTGATAGAATGTGAAAACAATATAATATATTCAGAATCTAATGTTGCTGGTACAAGTGCATCTAAAACTAAATATATTCATTTCAAAAATTATAAGGTTCTCTAAAAATAGTAAAATAATAATAATAAAAAAAGATGCAAAAAGTTAGCCATTGCTCTAAGCGTCAAGTATATAACTCACTCAAACTTTTGAATAAATGCTTCCTTGGACACTTGAATCAACAAGGCATAATAGTTCTAAGATTTACATAAAGCAGATGTAGCAAAAGAGCAGAATGTGTGATAACGCACATGCTCAGTAGGCATTATAGGTCGATTGAGCAAGAGTTGAATAACTATATTATATAAATGAATGAAACAATTAAGCATATTAAGTTCATCGAATCAACAAATACTCCTAACCTATATTGCACTTGATATAATAAACCATAGAACAAATAAGGTCTAAGAGAGTAAGATATGACCTAGCTCAAAAATCAAGCAACATGCTATGGATTATCACAAGATCATCTTTTCCTTTGAATTATCTTGAAAAATTCTTAATGTAACAAAATCATACTCCATTTGAGTTTACAAGTCTATTGATACTTATATTATTATATAAAATTTTGATTAAAAAATCGAGTCATAATGTCAACTCCAAGCTACTGAGGTAAAAAATAGAAATAAATTTTAAAATTGATTTATATATAATGTAAAAAGCTTATGCATAAACAATCAGCTAAATTCGACCACAAATCGAATTTGAAATCAAGAAAATATCACTTTAAGGAACTTTAAAAAACATTCAAATTCGAAGATCAAAACTTTCAAAATCGATTTTAAAATAATTATTGGAGATAAGAGATTTTATTCAAATCCCCTGATCAGAGGAGATTATAATTCTAGGAAATATTATTACAATAATACTTATTTGTTGCCTCTTATATGTATATTATCTTAAGTAGAATTCTACCTAAAATAACACTTTAGGTTTTCTCTTTCTTGTATTAAATATATCTATTTCAGTATAATGAGAATTAACGAAAAAGAACGACAAAATTCTTTATGTAAGTCTGCGGCTTCATTCAACATGGTATCAAAGAGTTTATGAAGCCACAACAATTTTTTCTTTCTTTTTTTCCCTAAATCCTTTCTTTATTTTTTCTTCTTCTGAATGGATGAATCAAACTTTAATCCAGTGGTTCCAACCACTTCTATAACCCAATCGAATAGTCTTGCACCACAAATCATAGTTCAACAGGACAATTCTATTTTTTCAACTAGTGTAGTTCTTGACGAAACAAATTATCCTTTATGGTCACAACTAATAGAGATGCGTATTGGAGCAAGAAACAAAGTTGAATATCTTACAGGCGAATTGACCAAACCATCACCAACTGATCCAACGTATGGCACATGGATCACCGAAAATCACTAAGTTCAAATTTAGCTTATTGATTCAATGAGCCCGCATCTAATGCAAAAATTTATTCGTCTGGCAACAACTAAGGAGATATGAGAAGCTGCTTCAAAAACTTTCTATGATGGATCTGATGAGACTCACTTATTTGAACTGAATCAGCAGTCTTTCACCACTAAGCAGAATAGTCGACCTCTGCCTACCTATT
The DNA here is from genome assembly GCA_038996855.1 of Solanum aculeatissimum. Taxonomy (NCBI): domain Eukaryota; kingdom Viridiplantae; phylum Streptophyta; class Magnoliopsida; order Solanales; family Solanaceae; genus Solanum; species Solanum aculeatissimum. The sequence continues at coordinate 12,951 of JBCEWC010002980.1, read as the reverse complement.
ATAATGAACTCGTTACAATTTTTCAGGAAATTGACCATCGAACAGTTTCTCAAGAGAATTCAGTGGAAGGGATTCTACATTTGCATTCCATGGTGTTCAGGCTTCGAGTTTACATATTTCTAAGTGGACTTGATATGAAATTTGATCAAGTTTGTGGTGAGAATTTGCAAAAAGATCTCTTATCTCCAATAATAATAAATTCGCTCAAGGTAAGAATAAGTATTTTTTTGCTACGGCTCAATGATTTTCATATAAGCAGACTCTGGGCTACACCTATGATCAATGTCAAGGAAGAGAATTCATCATAAAAGCGAACCACTTAGCCTATATCAGATATAGTCACTTAGAGAATCACTTGGCGCCTACACCTTGAACATACACAGGTCGTATATGAAACTGTTCTGAGCTGCTCTCTAAGTTGGTTAGATCCAACAACCAGGTTCCATGGTCAGTGGGCCAACAACTAACCAAGCTCTTGCTAATCATCAACCAATTCCAATACTTCAACTGTAATCATATCTATAGGGAGGCAAATTTCACAACAGATTCTCTTTCCAAATACACATTAGTGCACTTCTCCTCAGCTATATTTTTATAGAATGGACCTCTCAAAAGAAAGCAGAGCCTTTTTTTATCTTGATAAAGTTGGAATGGCCAGTTTCAGGAGAAGGAAGCTGAAAAGGATTAAAAACCCCCCTTAGATTATCTTCTGTCCTGGGATTCTGGAGCATGAGTCTCTAGGTTAGTCTAGTTTCCTAGTTTAGGATGATTTATTGTATAGGGAGAGTCTCCCTGATTTATGATTTCCTAGATTTTGTATAGAGAAGAGTCCTCTCATAGGTGCATAGTCTAGGTTTGCTTCCTTTTAGTATTGGGAATTAGTTGACCGACCTTAATAGGTTGGTTGACTTATAAACCACCATAAGTTGGAAAGTAAGGTTTATGTCCTCCTCCCTTGTAATTTTTCTTTGTTAATTAATGCTAAGACCTGGAGTGTTGCTGACCCCCTGACCCCCTCAAGGATCATTAAAATAAAATAAAAAAATTCTTAAAAATCATCCTAGACCTGTTTAACACAAATCAATAAAAAAAATATTTTAAACTTGTCGAAATAATCAAATCCCTAATTGAAGATTGTCTTGACCAAATATTGATTGTAGTCAACTCTAAATATTGAAAAAAGATAGAAATCATGGTCCAAATTACTCCAAGCACTTTAGGATCAATGGCAATCATCCATCACAGTCATAAATCACCCTTTAAACCTAATGAAATTGTCAATATTCAAATCCGATTCAATCAACCCAAAATGTTGACTATGGTCACACTTTTCGAGTTTCAAATTTTTAATTAAAAATCTTCCCCAAATACATTTGATCACCTTAAAAAATATGACACTCATCTTTATAAGTCATGAATAACTAAATAAAGTTATGAAAGGGATTAAACATGAAAAATAAAGAGAAAAAAAATCACAAAATGACTATGAAGCTCATTGCACTGACCCTCCTAAATCAAATTAGCAATTTATTTTGATAATATAGGATAAATATTTTACATCTCAGAACTTTTAGATTTGGCAATTCCATTTTGTGTTGGATAATCTGGGGCTCCAATACCAAATTCTTCAGCTACAACAAAATATGGATTGAACTCAAGATAATTTGAATTGAGTTTAATCTCAACGTATTTAAGCCTTAACCCATTTTAAAGGAATCTTCAATTGAACCCAACTATTTAATCTCCAATTTCAACTTGTTTTAAGATTCTTTATTTGCATTGGTATAATATATGTTTTCATATTAAAAGTATGAATTCTTATCTATTTTACATCTTGCAGAATTTATCTATCTATTTATAACTTAATATTTTTATTTTCTTAATTGAAATTCAAATTTTGATCGTATGTTAACAATAGATTAAAATTATTGAACCCGAATTTTAGTCCATTTGAGCGTAACCCATTTGAGTCCAAAGTAAATTCAGACGAATGATAACTCAACTCAATTTTTATTTCAACCTGTTCATTCAACACCCTAAATAGTTATCCAAAACTTTAGTCCATGGTAAAGTTTCCAACTTGACTTGGTCTTAGGTCTAATCTCTTTAGACCCTAAATTAATGAATTTTCTTGGCATGCACGCAAACATGATATTTTTAATATTATTATATTTCCAACGCGCTTTAGATTATTCATAACGTGAAGGATCATATTCTTACCTAACTAGTACCTATTAATTAAGACTTTTTTTAAAAAATTATTATTAAGTTTTGACGTATAAATTGAAACAAATATGATATATAAATTGAAAAAAATATGAGATATAAATTTTGTCAAAGACATAATTTCATTCTCACACGTGAAAAGTGCTAATATTTTTCTGTGGACTGAAAGTATTAATATTTGAACAATTATAAACAGTCATATCCAAATAAAGACGCAGACATTCCTCTATGTGGGGGACCATTCTATGACATCATAGGCCAATCAAATTTTTCTCTATCTCAGATATCAGATGAGCAAGTTGAACTAAATTTGAGAATGTCTCAATGGTCATAGGTCAATCGAGATGGAAAACTTACGTAAAAATATTATATTAAGAAAATATTTATCATGTATAGTAATAATAAGTTTTTTCATGTTTTAGGATTCCACGGCTGTCCGAGGTTCTTCAATTCACCTTAATACTTATAATACATTTATAAAATAGTTTAGTTATAATATTTATAAAACATATATAATACAAGTTTTATTGATGAATAATACATTTATCACATACTTTAGTACATATTGTATCAATTTCTTACCAAACAAGCATAATATATTTTTAAATATTTATATAAATTTATATTGCATGCATAAGTTTTTTTAAATATAAGTGCAAATTCATATATCAAAGCATTACTATAAATAATAATAAATAAATAAAAATAATAAAAATCAGTAATTATTTCTTAAAATGTACCCGTCCAAATAAATTTTTCAAGTTGCAGTCCAAAAGTGGATCAAAATGAGTCCAATTAATAAAATAAGAGGGTTGTTAATAACTTGTGTGGATCATCATGTTATTGGCTGATTTTATGGAGTCGGAATTTGATTTAGCGGCAAAGTTGAAATTTTGAGTTTATAATGAATGCTAAATTTTAGAACAAGGTAACTTACTAGGTTTTGACAAAATTATTTGTATATAATAAATAAATATTTTAACACACACATACATAAATTGAATCAAAATTATTGAATTTTGCTGAACCATAATCAAAATCATAGTCTCGTCCCTGAGTTGACCAAACTTTTAAGAGAGTGAAACAAGTGTTTGAATAGTAATAAAAATTATTCTTGTCACGACTCAAATCAGACGTTGACGTGATATTTGATATCTCCAAGCTAAAATTTACAATTATTATGTAAAAGAAATAAATAAATTATAAACGATGTCATGGATATATAAGTATATCCATACAACAAAAAATTGGCTTGAAATTGTTAATTATTATTTTTTTTTAAAAACTCAAAAGCAAAAAATTCAAAATATTCAAATCAATTAATTTTAATATAAACTTAAAATCGAAATTTTTATATCCAATCCAAACGCCCCGGGATACAATAATAGAACTTACTGGTGATTCTTAAAATTCTGGAAGAAGTAAGTTGGCTGCAAACATAGACTGGTAGTTGTTGCATATGTAATCAAACAAAACCATGTTGTCTGCAAAGACCATATAAAACAAACAAACAAAACCATCTGGTTGGTGAGCCATCAAAACATCTTATGATTGGTCGTGTATAAGTAGATATTTAAATTTATATAAAATTGAACAGATAGACATATACAAATCAGTTTAAATATGTCTCGCACGAATTACCGCGTAGAAGTGTGTGTTTACTTGTTTAACTTCATACAAGTTTGAGTGTCTATTTGTGTATACTCAAAGTCATTTGAGGTCATATATGTCAACTTAGGTGAAATTAAATACTGGTATATTAATGTATTATGCCTAAATAGGAATGATCCAAAATTTGAGGTTTACGAATTCTTATCCCGATTTCAAATTCGACACATAACATGATGGATCCGCCCTGAACTATATTTTACTCTACTAACAATAAATTAGAGGAAGAGTCTGGTTGTGAATATAATGTAGGGATAATTACATCTACAATCTATTGAGAAAAAATATTTACACAAAAAATAATTCACTTTTTTTAATTACGAAAAGTAGTTATCCGACTGACCTTTGGCTATTTGTTACAATTTTGGGCATTAAACCCTTGCTGTATAGACATCTATAGTCAGTGTATATTTGTGTATCATAATGTATATTTAGTGTATAACTCATGTATAAGTAATATATATTGTATAGCAGTGTATACTTTCTATAACTATATTGTATAGTCATGTATAGTTTTACTGATTTGGGACTATTTTTTATGTAAATAAAATATGAACTACTTTTTTTATAAACTTTTTATTTTTTTTGTGTATGTATTTAATTTCTCCTATAATGTATATATCTGGGCCAGCTGGTTGGCTTGGCTCATTTTTCAGCCATTTAGTATTCAAAATATAGTGATTCACCTAATTTGAATTCACACCATATTATCAAAAGTTTTCTTATTTTTAGTGCACAAATTCAAAATTTCTGATTAATAATGTATTTGGTTGTAGAGCTGATGATGGTATATATATTACTAGTATACATAGTGTAATACATTTATATTACAGATATAATTTGTTTTTAATATATTGTACAATTTATTTCTATTTTATGATATATTAGTATGGGCAGCAGCGGTGGTTGTTTTGGATATGGAAAGCCAGGTCACAAATTGATCAAGTATTTAGTGGCCTCATAGAGGGGAAGAGATATTCACCAGCAGACTCAGTCCAACTCTTCAACAACTCTAGTAAATCGCTCGACTCACTAGGGTACCTTATCTTGTATGAGAGCCTAGGCTTGAATCGGTTCTGGTGATCCGATAGAGAAGTGAATTTTGGTATAGATCTTCTTTGGAATATTCAATCTATTTCTGGGCCCGCGGTCGCGATTCGTAATGTAGTGGCCTATAACTTCAGGTATTTCCAAAATTTGACTACAAAGTTGAAAAAACTTTGAGGCACGATAAATTATTCAATCCGAGGCCAAATCAAGCTATTCAAAAGGCTAAACTGCATGGAATTTCGAGCAGAACATCGTGAAAGTGTCAAAAATTACTGTTGGTACGTTGTTCGAGGTAATTTTATCTATTTTTGTTGTTGTAAATTGGTTCCATTTTTGGAAACTTTGAAAATTAATTTCTTCATCATTTTGAATCAGATCTCAGTGAACTTTGGGCATATTCTATGTGATTTTTTGAGATGATCAGTGTGGCATCGTCGGAATCTTCTAGTTGAGCTGCATTTGAGGTAAAAATAGTTGTGGAAATGTTGTCTATTCTATTGCTTTCTGAAAAGAAAAGTCATTTTGTGTTGGATTGATTGATGTTGTTCTGGACTTCAGATTGAGCCCTAATCTGAGGTGCGCGATTGGAGAACTGTAAGGACCATTTTACAGGGTTCGTTTTGGGATTACTGGCGCAGATCTCATTATTCCCGCTTTTAGCTCCAGGATTGGTCTATATTTATTTCTTGCAATTTTAGTACCAGAATGACCATATTAACGTTGAGATCCTATTTTTAATAGTCAGATAGCATTCTAAGGCCGCCCAGAAGGGAAAGACTCATATTGCAAAATGAGTTAAAGCGCATGTGATCAACATTCAGGTAGGCTACAAACTCCCTTCTTCTAGATTGAGTTAAAATATGTGAATATTATCTTGATAGCATGAATATTAAGCAGGAGAACTAGTCTGAGGTTGCACTTGTTGAATTTATTGTATTAGCTTATATTTAGGGTTGGTAGGGTATCTATTTGACATGTTGAGATTACTTGTGATCAGTATGCTGATTTTCTGTTGTATTTATGATTATCTGACGATTGTTGGGCCTTAGTCTAGGTTAGGCTATTGGTGCCCTAGACTTATGTGTCAAAGTTGATAAACTACTATATAACATTCGATGTGACTTGAGAGGTGTAGATCTTGGTAGACCGAAATAGCAGACTTGAGTTTGGTAGACTTGAGCCTTAGATAGGCCATGACAGGATGGAGAATCGATTATTCACATGTTTGGCGTGCCGTTTTGGAATGTTTCCACGATATATCGGCCCTAGCTCAAGTTTAGAGGAGATAGAAGAGTCATACTGGAGATCAGAGTAATATCTCTTGTAGTTTAAGGCCCAATCACTTCTCATTATTAGTTACTTAGTCTCCTATTTATGAAATTGGTAGAGGGGGTTCGAGGCCACATTGTATAGGGCCATATGGTTTGAGGCCACATCGTTAGAAGCCATTTGGTTTGGGGCCACATCGATTGAGGCCATGTTAGACTATATCGTCCCTTTCTGACCATATTTGTGGTTCGAGGCCATGTCGGGATTATAGCCTGGGTTTAAGGCCAGTTCACAACTTGGCTTTAAGGCTAGGTCACAAACTAGGTTTAAGGCCAGGTTGCGTTGTTGTGTTGGATTTGTGGTTGCATATATATTATTTGGGTTATGAGATTACTCGAGACTTGACATTGTTAGATCATATCCCAACATACCTTTCTTTACTTTATCATTGTGCATGGGTGTAACTTCTAGGCTTATGGGGGCCCGATTGGCGTATAGGCATAGATAATAGGGCCTTACACCATCACTCAGTTTTTAATTGCTTTCATATTCACGTGTTTTCTTATCACAATCTCGTGATTAGCTATTTGTGGAGTTATATTTTTGTTTATCCCTGCTTTATTTACTGTTCATACTCAGTCGACCTATGATGCCTACTGGGTACCTTATTTTTGGTACTCACCCTACACTCTACATCTATTTTGTGACGCAGGATCGAGCACGATGCTAGGTAATCATAATTCTATAAAAGTGAGGCCTCAAACCTCAATGCCTAGGTAATCATAATTCTGTAAAAGCGAGGCCTTGAACCCCGATACCTTACATGAATAGCCAGACAAGATGCCGAATCAATTTCTTTCTCCACATGGGCCTAGTTAATCTATAAATGATGAGATCTATTAGCAATCACGACATACCAAAATTTCAAAAATACATACAAATCCAAAAATAAAAATGGTCTCAATAGGTACTTGTTTAGCCCATCAACATAGGTATTAAATAACTCTATCTACCATAGTTTAGACAAATGGGGAAAACTTAGCAACCAAGTAATTTTTTGTCTCTTCCGGAAGTTCCTTGATCACCTAGTATCATCCACTACATTAACCAATAAACGACACTCAGTCTCTATTGGAATTAGAACCTTGGTCATCAACTTCATTAATCATTACGACAAACCTGGAATGTCTACACTTGGGACAAATGTACACAAACAATGTTGTACTAGTTATAAATTTTGCTCAAATTTTTGATAGATGGTCTAGAAACCAAAACAGAGTTAGATAAATTGTATGTTCTATGTATAACATGGCTTGTATATCTCAGCAGAAAACAAATCAAAATTACAATTTTTTCTACAATCTTTGAGTAAAGCAAATCTATTTCTTTGTCACACCAATCCTCATAAGAGCAACATAAGCTAAGAACCTGTAACCCAAAAGCATAATAGCCAATGCAACAACTGAAATGCCTTTACCACCAAGCCCTATAGTCTTTATGGTAGGAAAATCTTCAACAAGACACGTCGCGTTTATGCCACATGAATACATTTCCCCGGGACTATACTGGGACCCTAACAAGAGCTTGTATGTGTACTGGCTAATCGATATGTACTTTATCCAGGAAATGAACCACGGGACATGCTGAACTAAGTACCCTCCAGCTAAGGTGAAAGATAGAATGGTGACTGAACCGAGTACAGTGGCTGATTCTTGGTCCATGATCATTGCACCAATAGCTAGTCCGAGTCCTTGGGAGACTAAGACATTGTAGAGGAGGCTGAATAAGGTAGAGAAAAAGTTCAAAGCAGACGGTTTTAGGGCAGTCATCCAGTATGTTATAATGGTGAAAACAGTCGGAAGGATTAGCTCCATCGGAAGGTCACCTACTGTCCTAGCCATAAAATACGCGGAGAGTTGGTACATGCCTGATGATCTTTCTTTCTCCAACATCAACCTTTCTTGTGGGAAGGTAAAAATAGCTTGTAACAAGGGGAAAAATGACCAGAAATCAGTGTAGAAGAACATAAGCCCAACCTACACCAGTTAACAAATGTGATCAATTTTGACTTCTATACATACATCAATTATATCGTAAAAGAGTTTTTACACTTATCAAATCATATAATTAAAGATAACTACATGTTTAATCAACGAGGAGAAGTATTGGTTACCTGATCTTGAATGTTGTTAGATTTCCACCATAGCAATCCACACAAGAAAGCCACCACCAGGACTTCTCCAACCCTGAGGCTAGAGAAGGACTCGTGTTTTCGTTCTTTCATCCCTCTTCTCAATAGCACTGAGAATTGCTGCCACCAGGTATTTGACCATTGATTAAATTTCTTCTCATGTAGTTTCTCCGCGACCTGATGAACGTCATATTCTTGAAATTGCTCCTTCAAGGTTTCCACAAGATTGGTTCTGAAAGCAGTTACCAAAGTTTTCTTGATTGATGCTGGATCTTCTCTAGGAGCATCTAATAATACGCGAGGATCATCTGATAGTATACCTAACATATTAAATCACACCAGCTGATTAATCATCATGATGTTCGCCTAAAAGATAACGTACATCATGAACGTGTTTGCATCAAATGAGAATTAACCACACAAGTTCATAGAAAAAAGTGAATGAAAGTCTCAATACAACGCGATGGGTATTGTTAGTGGTAGAGTGGACTTACTACCACGATCCACTGTTAGTGAAGAAAAACTCTAGTGAAACAAAGGACAGATGAAACACACCATTTGAAAGATCCAACAAGAAGTCCGAGGGATTCATAGCAACTAACGGAGAAAATCCAATGCCTGAAAAGTATCCCATTGCATCTTCCCCTCTGCCAAAATACAGGGGATTTCCTTCGGATAACAGCAACACTTTCTTGAACATGTAAAATAGCCTACTCGAAGGTTGATGTATCGTCAGCACAACCGTCCTTCCACCCTTTGCTAAATCTTTCAACGTAGACACAATCCTTAAGGCTGTTGTAGAATCAAGCCCTGATGTTGGTTCATCCAAGAACAACAAACTCGGGTTAATAAGCATTTCTTGCCCAATACTTACCCTTTTCCTCTCCCCACCAGATATCCCTCTCAAAAACGGACCACCAATGACGATATCCTTACACTTTTTCAATCCAAGTTGAGCTATAATTGCTTCAGCATGAACTGTTTTTTCCTCAACCGTGAAAGTTTTAGGCAAACGAAGGAGAGCAGTGAACACAAGCGTTTCGTGCACTGTAAGATGAGGATACAGAACATCATCTTGAGTCACAAAGCCCGTGTTACGATTCATGGAGCTGGAAAATGACTTGTTATTGTACGTTATAGCGCCTTTTAGCTGTCCATTGACGAGCCTCCCTCCGAGTCCTGTAAGCAGAGTTGTTTTGCCACTCCCTGAAGGGCCTAATATCGCCAGCATTTCACCTGGAGAAACGATCCCTGATACACCTTTCAAGATTATTTTCTCTTCATATGATTTAGAGGAATTCTTGAAACACCTTTCTTTTGTGAGATTAATCTTGTAAACAACATTCTCAAACTGCAAGATCACCCAAACCATTACTTGTCATGGTAGCTAAATTTAAGATTTGAAATTTAAAATTCACATGGTTGAAAACTATACGAAAAATATTATAAGCTGCAATCCTTATGCATCATAAAGTGTTAGGTCAAAGTTCATACAGTTTGACTTCGATAAGTGAAATAGTGACAAGTAAAAATAAAAAAGAGAGGAAGAACTATATTAACTTCTAGCCTAATTTGTAATACCATTTCTACGTCCCAAAACGGATGAATTTTTTCAAAGTCCGTATTCATTACTTTCTCCGTCCCAATTTAGTTATCAGATATAATAAAAATAGTTATCCCATCAATTTAAACAACCAAGAAATAATTAATCACTTTTTTTCAACTCTACCTTTAGTATTTAAATTATTATTAAATGTGAACAACTCTATTACTACAATTTTCAAAAAGTACCAATAAACCATTTTAATATAGTTATATTAGTCAAATTGCACCCCTTATTAAATTTTTCTTAAAAGTTGTACCAAGCTTTATCTTGACAACTAAAACGGAACAGAGGCAATACTATTTTCGCCAAAATTACATGTATCTTTAATCTATTCAACTATCTGTGATTTTAAGAAAAATTTGGTAAGAAATAAAATGGTACTCCCTCTGTCCCAATTTATTTGTCACGTATACTAAAAAATAGTTGTCAATTTGGATAATTAAGAGAGAATTAATTATTTTTTTCCAATTTTATCTTTAGCATTAATTATTCTAGAATTAAGAGACACATATATAGATAAAAAATTAATTATTTATAAGGGGTAAATTAATCAGACAACACTCCTAATAAATTTTTTCTCAAGAATTGTGTCAAATCTTATCATGACAAATAATTTAGGACGGAGAGACTCTTTAATTAATGTCATCAACTAACTTTCTTAAAAGGTTTGTCACACCCCCAACAATTCATTTATTTTGAATGAAGAGTAACAAGTATTTCTTAGGTCTCTTCGAGCCCAAGTCAGTTTTATCTTAGAGAGCACTTTATCTTTCAAGCGACACCAATTGAAAAAACGAAAAAGAAATTCACATGAAATATTTAAAAGAATTACCTTAAGAGTGATGGGACGATTAATGTTGTTAAAAATAACTTCCATTTTAGAATGATCAGTGTGTTGATTGTGTTGTTGGGACAGTATATTCTCCATGTTTAATAGTTCCATGTGTTAGAACTCTTGGCCTTCTTCTACTTTAATAGACTTAAAAATCAAGACTTCTTTGATGACTTCTTTTTTCTCTCCTAAATTCTTGGAAATACATATGGACTGATCAATAGATAGAGGCAATCAAGAGTAATTGAAACTAATTTATGAGGAGAATCGTCGTTGCCGAATTGATTGACTATCTGAAGTTTTATTTCTTTGGTGAGGATTCTATTTCCGATTTCCTCCTTCCCCATTTCTCCAGTGGCAAAATCAGAAATTTCATCGCTACTTGTTCACTATACTAAAAACTAATGTTCAACAATACATGTCTAATTTATCAAATTAAGAAATAATTTTATACTTAGTTTCTAATTTACCCTTATCGTTAATTAAATTATTTTCCTATTATTATTAGTTGTTCTTCCGGTTTTCTTTTCTTTTTCTTTCCCATTTTTCATATCTAGTTTATTCTGCCTATGGGTTTTTGAGACGAGGATTTCTAGGAAACAATCTCTCTACCTTTGAGGTAGTGATAAGGTCTGCGTACATTCTACCCTCCCCATACCTTACTTGTGGGATTTCACTGGATATGTTGTTATTGTTGTTTATTTTTTTCAAGACATTATATTTATTATCTTTAAAGGGAGATTTAGTAAAATTAACTTCTTAATTCCTATACCAAATCAATAGTGGACAACTATTATCGATTAGAGGGAGTAATATATAAGGGATAATTTAGCAAAACAAATAATTTTCTCATTAGAAATTCAAACCTAAAGTGCATGACAAATATTGTTCCCTAACTACTCAAGCTTAACATTAAAGAAGTATGCACAATATAATAGGGATGGAGACTCTATCTTTACTCTAGGAGAGGAATGCTTTTCACTATCAATTTTCAATAATTATCAATATATATTAATGGTATAAATGAATATTTCTTTTGATTTTTTGAAATAAAAAGATTATAAAAAAAAATCAAGACCGGGAACGTGTACGCGCTCAACTCATTGCTTCCTTCTTTGCTTGTCACAAGCAATCCCTCAAAGTAATGAATGCACTAAAAAACACGCTACAACATGAAATAAGATTTCTGCGTGACTAAATATGGTATTGAAGAAGGCTTCGTAAGGCTTAGAGCCAAGGCGTTCATAGGTTTCCCGTCAGAGCTCCATCTAAGAATAGTTGAAAAGATAAGGTCTAGAAGACTAATATCTACACATTTCAACACTACCACCTATCTAACAGGATTGGCCAGAAAAGCAAGCACATAATGCGTAGCACATGAAATTAATTTTGAAAATAATGATTTTTTTTATATTAACTAATTTTATTGTACATGCATCACATGTATAGTCTAGAGTATACTGTAAAAAATATATTTAAAAGTAATAATTTTGTAATATAACACATAACTTAGTCATAATTATTTAACTTTAAATAATAATCCAAGCAATCAGAAAGTGGGATTTTTAATTGATTAAAAATGTTAGCATCAAATATGACATATAATATGCCAATGATTAGCTGATCTAAATTAGGGGCAGTTTAATAGATCTTTTGGCCTAAAAACAAATCTTAATATTACCTCTATTTTAATTTATTTGACGAAGTTTGAATAGGCATAGATGGTAGTGATAGAGTTAGGATTTTAACGAGATTCAAATATAAAGATATAAACATATAAAAAGTTAAGCTAAGAAAATTCAACACGTATTATATGCAGTGAGATCGTTCCTTCTCGCGTTAACCTCTACTAGAATTTGAACCATGATCGTCAATATTTTATCACTCCATTAATCATAAGGCCACAATTGGAATGTTTGTGTTTACTTTGGAGTAATTAAAACAAGGGAAAAAGCTCAAATATGCCATTGAACTTTGAGAAAAGGTTCATTTATGTCATCCGTTAAAAGTTTGGCTCATTTATGCTATTAATGTTTGAGAAAAGGCTCATTTATGCCATTATTTTTTAACTCCGATTTTACAAAACCACTTAAACAACTTTAAACACTT